>VNWY01000073.1:14251-98496 GCA_009869845.1 Pseudachorutes palmiensis | reverse complement strand
ATTGAACGAAGGGACCTTTTGGACAACTACCACACCCTGTGACCTGACACGGGGCGACCTTGGCCAGAGAATTTTTACTGTAACTAAGGACAACGGCTTGTTGGATTCGTAGTCCTTAATATAATGAATTTTTGTCTATGTGGTTACTCAACCAGCGTGTTTTTCGTTCAATACACCGAGGCTTTGTGGTGAGTTTGGAGCAATTCTTCGTTTTCTGGTCGGCTGGCGAAATGCGGATGATCGGCTAGTGAAATGAAGCCATAATAAAAATATAAACATGTGTGCGTAGATTTTCTTATTTTTACTGTGATTTTTTGATTAATTAGTTAACAATGAATTCGGTTACAGTAACAATCACTCAAGTCAATCGAGGCTAATTACAATAAGAATCTCATCAACAGAGGAGGAGGATTGTTTGGTGTATAACAAGTAAGTAAAGTCCCATCTTCAACTATCCCATTTGTTGTTTGTAAAAACATATTTTTAGCAGCTAATTAGCAAGTTAATTAGCATGTGTTTATAATCATTTTTCAGAATGTAACCAGTTCCTCCGGTGCGTTGCTTAGATCTCAAGAAAAGAAGCAACTAAACCAAGTAATCGAAGGTTCCTCATCGCGTATCCAAGTCTAGTCCTTTACCTCTCAAATACCTACGGATCTGAAATTGTATTACCTTACACGCTTAATTGAACAGTCACAACAACTCTCAAAACCATTCTGTGGAAGCAGTATTTAATGTTAGACTGGTCTCTAACATCGTCTATACCCAAGTACCATCAAGTGCAAAAGAACACACGAGGAAAGGTAACCATTCCTTCCGAACTCAAGCGTGTTGTAATAAGTTACAGGATTAAGGCTAAGGCTGGCTATTGGGAAATTGAATTTATGTCTCCACAGTCAGAATCCAGAGGATGGTTTATTAGTGTGACGATGCATCCAATTCATACCCAGGATGTCAGGCTTGTTATCAATTTAATTTCCTCTGTAGTTCTTCGGAGTTGAGTGTTGACGCTGTGCATAAAATTATGAGGATGAAACTAAGGAGGTCATAAATTTTAACGACAGTCGCGCAATTCATGCATGGAATTAATTTCGGTTGTTATCAGTTAGAAGCTTGGTCACCCTCCGTCGTCACAGTCCAAGATCCGATGTTAACGACAATTTACCTTTCGACCTGATGATAATTTTAGATGAGCTTAGCAACTGCTAAGTTCCAGTGATGATGATCTGCATACATAATTTATTAAACTACACTAAATTAGGCTCCAATCCCTCTTTTCAGTCTAGTCTTCAGTGACACTCCTTGCTTCACGCACTTAATCTCTCATCTGTCAGAAGCCTTAATAGTTTATTTCTGTTTAAGCGTCAATGGTTGAGATCTGCGAGTTTCAACTACAATGCAAAGTGTTAAGTGCTAATTGCCAACGCTGACAAATCAAAAAGCATTCAAAATTGAGTCGAAGTCAAACCAAGTGATTGTATTTGAGCTGGAACAATTGAAGGTAAACAAGTTAGATTTTGATTTATGGTGTGCAGGGATCATTCTTAATTATCCTACATGTAAATAAAAGTAGCAGTCATGCCTTTTTTCTTTCAATTTTATCACGGACAACGGCATTTAACAATCAGTGATTGCATTTGACATTAGACTATGATGCCACGCTCCTACTAGAAATGCACCCGAGTAAGCTAAATTATTTTCTGCCGGTTCAGGAATCACATAAACATAACCCATAAATCGATGTTTCATATAATGCAGTGTAATAATGGTTCACGCAATCGAATCGAATGTCATGATACTTTCCAAAGTGCCCGTTTTCGATTTCTAAACCTACATCAGTGCACATCGATTTGCATGCAAGTCGAGTGCTTTACTTTAACATGTGACAATAGTTCCATCAACAATACCAGGTCACTAGGCCAAACTGTCCTCCGTTTAGAAATGTTTCTGCGAATGTTCAAGGTTGGTGGCGTCCTTTGCGTAAGTCTACGCCATTGTTCTTTTCAAACTTCCCGCCTCTCTCTGTTTCTCCGACACTATTTTGATCTTTCTTTGTTGATGAATTCTTCGGCTCAATGCAAAAGTGCAAAATGTTTACAGTTCTAGGAGCAAATCGACACGAAATTCATGTTTTTGCATAATTAGAATGCATTAGGCCAGTTAGAACTCCATACTTTTGCAGTAAATTCGTGCTTTATTTGGAATTTGCGCACTTGGGAAAGCCACTCCCTACTTTTCGTGTTGAGGTATTCGAGGTATTCGAGGTAATCGAGGCAAGCACTGCAACAATGAGAAGGACGCAGAGTGAGATTATCATAGATCGTCAGCAGCATCGACATGGCCACGTTAACGTAAGAATAAGCTACACGGAACAAGCGAAAGAATGTTCTGTGGTGGTTCTATTGTTAACTTTTGTAGTAGTCGCTTTCGTAGAATGCTGTCAGTATCACAGCTTTTTAAGTACCAAAGCCTTTTGCAGCTTTGGTTGCGATGGAAGATCATGGTGGGAGTCAAAGCCTTCCGGAAACTGTCGTCAACGTGAGTCCCGATGCGGAGGATATCCAGCGCAGGGGATCGTCGCTCCTCTCATCTTTGCTTCCATCGCGCCGCCGCTTCTTTCCATTTTTTCGTAAACACATGGGCGGAGGTCAGCGGAGTCGAAGCATCCCGTGTATTCGAATCAACTCAGGGGCAGGACCGCTGCCGGACGATTCATTATCTCAGGGCGGCACTGATGATGAACTCGAAGGCATGGACGACGATGATCAAGTTTTCCTTCCCGATTCCGAGCCTGTATTTAGTTTTGATGAGAATGAAGAAGTGAAATTTCATCAAGGGCGACCAGCCCTTCGGAAACAGAATAGTGTTGACGGCGAGAGTTCGTTGGGAAATTGCAGGGAATCTACAGGTGAAGATGGGCGACAAAGGTCAATGACCTTGGAGGATTCAGATTCCACTACCAGCAGCCATGGACCTACTGAGCATGACACGACGCCCCCGACGAAGCATGAGATGTCGCTTGATGACGACACCAGGCACTTGAGACCATGGGGAAAAGAAGAAATGCTGAACAACATTCAGTTTCCAAAGGGGGGTCAAATTCATAATGCAAGATCAACTCGGCCGAGAATCTTTTCACACCCAAATGTCTCAACAAGAACAGCCCAATTTCTTCTTCCAGACACATCAGCTCCACATTCAACAAGATTCTCGCTTCCTGGTTATTTCCGCCGCTTCTCTCAGGTTCTGTTTTACCAAATGAGTTTCTGCGTCCTTCTTTGCTATACATGATGGATTTACGAATCTCAAAAATGCATGGCTGAAATAATACCCATTAGGGGATCTACTGGTTAACAACTGTGGTGTTCATACACTAATTTCATTCACATAATACAGCGTTTCTCTCATTTTGTAATTTTGTTAAACTTACTAAATGGTAATTGCCAGTTTCCATTCAAGTTTGTAACCTTTGTATTTCAATTTCAGCAAGGCCTTGTGTCGTCTGGCTCTGACTCAATGGTCTCTCTTACAAATCGAGCTCTTGTTTCATTCATCGCAGAGGAAAACTTAGCAGGGTTTAACCATTTATTGGAAAGCAAACGTGTCGTTGTAGACGATCGAGATGAGGTATGAACAATCTCTGTTTTCTAATTTACAATTTTATGTTTGTTTTAAATATTCCGTTTGTTCAGACCGGGACAACTCCATTGATGGTGGCAGCAGCCAGAGGAAAGCCTAACTTTGTGCGAGCTCTGATTGAGCATGGAGCAGATGTAAATGCAGAAGACGAAGATAATTGGACACCATTGTTGCTGGCTTCGAAGGAAGGTCATGATGAAATTGTTTCGGATTTGCTTGATCATGGGGCACACGTCGATCATCGAGACATGGTGAGGAGTTATTATTGTTTCTCTGCTGGACTCCGTGTAACCTTAACCTAATTTTACTTTTGTTATTTAGGGGGGCTGGACACCTCTCATGTGGGCTTCATACAAGGGCCGGACGCGAGCTGCCCGAATTCTGATGGAAAAAGGAAATAGCTGATGTTAATGCATACGGAAACTATAACGTGACGTGCCTTGCATGGGCAGCGGGGCGTGGCTATGCCGAGATCACGCGTGACTTGATTCAGCACGGTGCCAAGGTGAACACTGGTGACAAATATGGAACAACACCGCTGATTTGGGCTGCCAGAAAAGGATATTTGGACATTGTAGACATGCTCCTACACGCTGAGGCACTCGTCGACGCCTGCGGAATGGTAAAACATTTCTTGATTTATCTTTCTTTCTTTCTACTGAAACGTTTGTATTCATTTTTAGACAAGCTGGACAGCCCTTCTTGTAGCCACTGCTGGAAACCATATCGAAGTAGTGAAATTGCTGTTGGACCATAAACCAAATGTTAACGCCTTGGATAAAGACGGTTGCTCTGCACTTTCAATTGCTTGCAAAGAAGGCTTTCACGAAATCGCCGTCACACTTCTTAATTTTGGGGCTTACATCAATACGAGCGTAAGCATTTGAAATTATGATCTCTAGCTCTAAGATATTTTTAACATTTGAATTCCTAATTTTCTACAGGATCGTGGTGGAAGCTCCAACCTAGTCCATGCTGCCAAAGGTGGTCATCGATCTATCGTCGAGGCATTGCTAAAGCGTCATGCGGATGTGAACGTCCATGGAAAAGACCGGAAGACTGCGTTGTATTGGGCAGTGGAGAAGTCACACGTGGGTGTCGTAAAGCTCATCCTCGGGTCCAATCCTGATCTTGAGATTGCTACAAAAGTAAATTCGAATGACAAGCTTTAATTTGATGCTTAGTCATGTAAGGATTATATTCCAGGACGGCGACACAGCCTTAATGAAAGCTGTTCGGAATCGGAACGTTGAGATTGTTGCCCTCCTTCTGGAGAAGCGAGCCAAGGTATCTGCTGCTGACAAGAATGGTGACACCTGTCTGCACATTTCAATGAGAGCACGGGCCAAGCCGATTGTCGAGCTCCTTCTTCGTAACCCAGTCCATAGTCAACTCCTGTACAGGCCAAATCGTTGTGGGGAGACGCCGTATAACATTGACAGAGGCTCTCCGAAACCAATACTTCCACAAATATTCGGCCACAGTAAGTTTTAATTTCAGGCAGTAATGGAGAGACACGGGCTTTCAAATTATAGAGAGAGAGAGGATAACTTTGATTTTTATTTAAAGGGGGTTTGAATACGCAAGAGGATGGAGAAAATCTCTTGGGCTATAGTTTATACAGCTCGGCGCTGGCTGATATGCTTTCGGATCCAACTCTCAATATGCCAATCACGGTCGGACTTTTTGCTCGTTGGGGAAGCGGAAAGTCATTTTTACTGAACAAGCTTAGGGGTAAATTGTACTAAAACTTTAGGTTGGTGAAACTGGTATTTTTCATTTAATTGGTTTTGCAGAGGAGATGAAAAGTTTCGCTCGTCAGTGGTTCAATCCTGTGATGAGTTTCAGCTACCTGATTTTTATACTGACGTTTTGCTTCGCGGCTGTGATGGGTGTTACTGGTGCCTTGGTTGTGAAAAAATATCGCTGGATTATCGGTGGAAGTATTACGGCCGGAATTATGTTCTTCATCCAGTTTTTCCTCTTTATTGTTTGGTTTAGTACGAAACGGGCAAAGTGCGTGTAATATAAAATTGACATGTTATTTTATATTTTGATTATTTTGTGTATTTTTTTCTATAGATACGAATGGTCTGTTTCGCATCGAATCTCTCGCTACCTTGCAACAAAAATTGATTCTCTGAAACTCATCTTCCAAGTCATATTTTGTCATCCCCCGGGTTCTCAATTTTCAGATCAAATTCAAGCTCAACCGATCAAGTAAGAATTCAAAACAGTTCACTGCTGGATACTAAATGTGCCTTTATTTCAGTTTTTACTTTACCGAACAAGGGAAAATCTCAAGTACAACAGGAGGGGAGAATTCAGTGGTTCAAATGCTGGGATCTTTGTATACTTGTTTGGAAAAGGACTATGGTACAGTACCTACTCGCTTGTACCGTGCTTTCAAACCAAGATCACGTAAGTCCAACCTTGCAATAATTTGCTCATATGCTCAAACACTTTCACATGACTCTGTGATTTCAGTGAGTGCGACGTCTGATTGGAGATGGCGGAAACTCTGTTGCATTCCATACTGTGTCATTTTCTTCCTTTGCTTTGTTGCCACACTCGTAGGGCTTGTCATTGTTCTTTTTGCGTATTCCTCGATCGCTGACGAGGATACGAAGGTCCAGTAAGTGACGAAAGCAATGCATAAATCTCAATAGTTGGTTGTTAACTCTCAATATATTAACATTTGCTTTGTTACAGTTACAATAGTTTGGCGGTTCAGGTTGTGATGTACTCTTGCATTCTGTTCGTTGGCGTCCTCCTTGTTGCAAACCTGTATACGATCGGCCAGGTACCGGATTTGATTGGATCGATGGAACTTGGGTATAACTTTCTTGTTCTCTGCAGATAGTCAAGACAATCATCTTCTCACATCGGCGTCACCTTCAACGTGCAGTTTCCAAAATGTATGCTCTCAAGGCAGAAGGATTCCTTAATTCCCTCAAATCCGAAGTTAATTTGATTACAGATATGGTTCGTAATTTAAAATATTTTTCCCAATTTACAAACCCACATTTTTGATTGGCTTTGTTTAAATAGGTGAAATGCCTGGATGGTTTTACTGGGAAACAGAGTCGAATGGTGGTTATTGTGGATGGTCTTGACAGCGGAGAACAAGAAAAAGTTCTTCAAGTTTTGGACGCGGTGCACATCCTCTTCAGTGATCCAAAGTCGCCTTTCATCATTCTTCTGGCCATAGACCCTCACATCATTGCAAAGGTAAACCGTACATTACGACCTCTTCATCAATGTTTTCGCGAGGAAAATAGCATTTGTGGAATGAAAAGTCATTGATTTGTTATTGCTGCGTGTGAAGATGGTGAGACTCAACAGCAGGGTAAGGGTTAGAAAAGTGGGAACTACTATTAGTCCAACTTAATTATTAGTATCAGAATAAGTGTGTTGAATAAGTGGCAAAAATGTTTAAAACCATTGTTTTTTTTGTCGTAGGGAATTGAACTCAATGTGAACGCCGTTATGAATGAGTCGAATATCGGAGGACATGAATTTCTTCGAAATCTCGTCCATTTGCCGTTTTTTCTCCAAAACGCCGCACTCCGAAAAGTGAAGCATGTCAAAATGCTGGAGAGTACGATGAAGCAAAAGAAAATGGAAGAGGACCCAGGTCCTCAGATTGTTGTAAGTCACCGTTACTATAAAAAGTTTTAAATAATTTTTCCCCAAATCAATAGTTTTAAACCTTACTATTTCTATTTAGCTTTCTACTCGACGTGCATCTGTCGAATCTGCATTTGGAGTGGCCATGCCTCTAGAGCGTTTTGAGAAACCTGCGAAGAAAGGAAGAAGGCTTGGATTGAAGGCAAGTTTTATTAAATGAACGAATGAAATTAGTAAATTATACTAGCAAAAGCTTTTTGGAAAGTAAATTGTCACCTTTTCTTTTAGATGAGTGAAAGTATTGCCAGTAGCTTGGGGAGCAACCTTAACAAAGCAGTATCCGGTCCAACAGATTTGAAGAAAATCCTCCTTGGGGACGATTATTTTTCAGATATCAATCCCAAGTCAATGAGACGCCTTATGAACATCATTCATATTACAGGACGCCTTCTCAAAGCCTTTAATATTGACTTCAATTGGTATCATCTGAGTACTTGGGTCAACGTCACAGAACAGTTAGAACTACATTCATATTTGTAATTTTTTGTTCTTGTACTGAGTGTCCCTTTTTAGGTGGCCTTACCGTCTCTCCTGGATGATTCTATACGCTGAGCATTGTCAAAAAGATTTTGATGAAAGTATCTCACTAAAAATGGTTTATGAACGGTAAAAGGTTTTGTTACGAAATATTCGCAATTTGACTAACCCCCTTTCTCTCAGGGTTCGACCATTTATTCCAATATCAAAAGAAGTTGACGCAAACGTCTGCTTGGATCGTGATGACAAAAAGCTGGACGTTTATCTTGGTCTACATAAGTCATCGCTCCTTGTTTCTACAATGTACGTCTTTCTGCCATTCACAATCAGCCTGGATCCACAACTTCGAAAGGACATTCAAGGTTTTATTTGATGATCTAAACTCATCGAATTCTCATATTCTCGGATAGGATATACGATAACTTGAATTTATTTCAGAATTGTATCAACCATTGGACCAAATCCTGAAGCAAGGACCAATGCTTGGAACAACAATTCCGCCACCATCTCCTTTTCTTCCACAACATGCGCAGAGTTTGAGATACCGAGCTGTCCAAGGAAGTCGAGGCAACTCTGTCCAGTACAATGCACCACTGATTCCGCCACAACCATTTTATCCTGGACAAATGCCACTGTTCCCTGGAATGACGATGCCAATGTGGCCATATGGAATGCCACCAATGACCGCCATGCCTAACAGCCATCATGACCAACCTTTGATGGTGAGTTGAAAAGGTTTACAATTTTATGCGTTTGGTTTTTCTAAATATATTCGTATTGTGTTTTGCAGAAGGACTTGAAGAATAAGAAGCTGGGAGGAATGACAGTGGATGGAATCTGCGACCTGTTGAAGTCTCTTACGACTCCTCTTTATGCTAATCTGAGTAAATACGAAGATATGATCAAGTTGAATAACATTTGTGGTCGAGTCTTGGCTTCGTGTGACTTGATGGAATTGAAACAGGTAAATGATTTGAGCTGTTTTTCTTTTTACATGTTTTTCTCATTTGACTTTAAATGATCGGGATACATGCAGGTGCTCCCAATGTCTTTCGGCGACTGGGAACTATTCAAAACGATTGTATCAATCCTTCGTGATTTGGATCAAGCATCGCCTCCAGCGCCTGCGGGTTCTGAACTTGGACATAATTCCAGCTTTCGACTTAGCGTCACTACTCCAGAACGAGAGCGTGGAAGCGGAGAAACGAAAAAGAATGCCTAACGTCCTAGAGAAACAGGTACTCATCCCAATGATTGAGATGACGGAATCAGAAGCGCTCTGAGGAAAAGCAGTTTACCAATCAATCATCAGTCACTCGTGATTTGAAATAAATTAAATCTCGTCATTCGGCAGATTCCATGGATTCTGGATGATTTTTTTTCTTACGCAAAATCAAACCTTATGTTGCGATTAAGATCCCCAGGAGGAATAACTTATAAAACGTCAGGCAGATTTTAGCGCTGAATTTTTCCTTTCGTGGTGGTTTAGTTTTAAATTTTGTTTTGGTTTTGTGGAATAGGTGACCATGGAGGACCAAATGATCTGCGGAGCACTGGAATTGCTAAATGACGACGCAAGGGATGACGCCCTTAAAGGCGATGACTCACCGAATTCTTTGAGCCCGATCAACTCAGAGCCAGGTAAAAGAAACCACTAAAATTACCTTCATCTGCTGGTGGCACAGGATGTGCTTACTTAGGCTGTGGTCTGCTGCATATAAAACTTTCCTATTTTTCCGTTTCAGAAGATACCGAGTCTCCCTTGATGCGTGAAGAGCGCAGGCACAGTAGAAGCCCGAAACCGTCACGACACCTGGACGTTGATGAGACGGATGTGCTGTATGTCGTCGGATCTACTTGCTTAGCATTGGCAGCCGAAGTCCCTGACTCGCCTCCCCTTGGAAATTCCAAATTGTCACCAAGAAAGTACGACACGCAGTACTCGGTGACAAATGAAACAACTAAAAGTCCTGTCGGAAGAAACCGAAGATCAATTTCTCAGTCAAAGGAAGTTGATTTTGACGTCAAGGCGAGAAGCACGACCAGCATCTTGTCTCACTCTCCACGGAAGCAGCGTTCTCGTGCTTCCAGCGAGCGAAGAGGGATCATCATGAATCCCAAATCCCCTGGAATGGGATTTGATTCAAGGAGATGTCCACGTTCCAATACGCCTTCGCAAACATCAAGTGACGAAGAGTCAAGGGCTCTAATCGGAGTTGGTGTCAAAAGGGTAATACAGTAAATGAAGCATAATATTCTGCTCTTAAAACTCACGGCTTACAAACTTATTGTTTCAGGTGACAACGTCAAGGCCTTCGTCTTTCTACCATCCGCCTTCGCCAAAGAAGCGAAGTAGAGACGAGCAGGCCAACCGCCTTGCAAAAATTCGTACAATGTTCTCACGTGAAGCTGAAATACAAGCCAAGAGTGCTGGAATAGAGCGCAGCGGTTCAGATCGTCCATTGAGAAATGGACCCCTATCAGTTCCAACAGCATCAGAGTCCTCATCTGAACCACCTTATCGACAGTACCGATCACCGACGCCACTTCCGCCATTTGGCACCGACGAATACTACCGCATTATCAAGTCAGACAATCCTTCGCCCACGAGCAGCACTGAAACTGAAATTGGTTCATCCCCGGAACATCTTTCCAGTGGTGAAAACTTGTTCCTCCCAGGGCCACCGGACTTACCTACAGAGTCGCCGTACCCACGAAGATTTGTTCCTTTCCGTACCATGTCTTCAACTGCGCAAAATTCACGTTCCCGACTTCCCAGTGTTGGATTTCAACCATTCCAGCCGAAGAACAAAGTCGAATTCGTACCAATCGGGGCAGTACAGTTGAATAAGGGAGAACGCGCGAGTACGACTGTAACTCCAGGACCTGTTCACACCTTAGTAAAGAACAAATTGATGAAATCGGATCCAGTCCTTAGCAGCCGATCTTCAGAGCAGGAAACCCTGCCATCACATGCCGAGTCTCAAATGGAAGTCACATTTGCCGCAATCCAGTCACAAATGAACGCAGAGTTCAATGACTCTAGGAGGACTTCCGAATCAAAGCGTGGCGAGGCTCGTACAACAAGCGCTTCAGATGAAAACAATCCTCCGCAAGGCTAATTTATAAAAAAAATCCAGAGGCTTTTTAGTTTTTAGAAAATATATGAAAAAGAAAAATGTGATGTCTTCAGTTCAGACACATTACCTTGTTATTTGTGATGCAATGTTTGTGAATTTAATTGTAACTCATTTCATTTACAGCTGTTGGAAATGGAACTTTTTAGTAAATGTGTAAGAACGAGAAGAATAGAAAATTGAGTGTATACATTAATTTTAGCCAAATTATTGATGATTTTTAGCCAGAAATCCCAGTTTGATTGAAGCGAGGATCTTTACTTGGAACAATTGAGTTTTTTGTAATTGTATTTTAGCTTTCCTTTGGACTCTGGTATCATCCGGGATTCAGGGTTTTTTAACGAGGACGTAGGAATTCGAGTTGACATTTGGACCGAAAAATCATTCTATACCTTAGGATGCCTTGACGAAATTAGGTCTTCCATTGGCGGATTACTTCTTCCACTTGATTGGAACAATGCCCTTGAGCACATGCTGATTCTCCAGAAACCATGGATAGTAGGCACCAGTGACCTGCTTATCGTCAGTACCGAGCCTGGCCTTTCTTTCCTCAAAGGACTTGACTACGAACTTATCCAGCGTTGAGTTCATGCATGCTTCATGCATTTCATCCAGGTCACACTTCAGTAACTTCAGCATTCCAATGTAGAGTCCGAGTAAGTTCTTTTCTTCCGTCATAGTCTTGCAATTGCCAAATCCGAAATCGTTGTATTCTGCTGCGCCGATGCCTGGTAGAACATCCTTATAAATAGCATATGTTAGTCCGAAGATGGATCCGACCCACCCGCCACATGCTTTCTTGTGACCATTCTTCCAGTGAAGCTTTTGATGTTCTTTCCCACAGTAGAATGGAGGGAAACGCCCATCAGCAGCATCCTTGCATCCTTTACATCGCAAGGTGCATTCAGCCTTGCAAATGTGGCACAAGCCCTTCCCATCCTTTATCTTAGCACGTCGTTCCTTTACCTATAAATGGCAGTTAATATGTAATAGAACCTGAATTAGGATCTATAAAACTCAATGGCTTGAGTATGGAGCAAGAGGGCTTACAAATTCATTGAAGTAAGAAAACATGTCAGTGTTGTCAGCTTCCACGGTGACGTAATCATCCTTCCTGTCTGAAGTACCGGGACATTCGTTATCTTGTTCCATCCTCAACGAATACTTAACTGAAACGGAATTAAATGGTCCTTAAAGGTCCTTAAAAGTGGCTATTATAAAATAAAAGACGACGGCCAGGAGTAAATGAGGGTTGTTGTTGCTGACGAAAGGAGATTAATTGATGACTCATCCGTCTGTCGCCTGCCTGTCGATTGCGCGCTAGTTTCTTCAGTTCCAATTTCTCATTGAACCGCTCTGCTGCTGCTGCTGTAAACAAAGAGACCCTAAACAATCGTGATTCGCGAGGAAGGGACTCTGCATCAATTTTTCTGAAGGTACGATTGAATTCCTACACAATATTTGTTCTGAATTGGTCATTTTATAAGTCACTGTCGCTCACAACTTTTTCTTCGGTTTTACTGACCCTTCACGGAGAAATTCAGCGTTCAGCCATCCTTACCGTAAATAGTACAATAACTGTAGGCTACTACTTGTTATCACAATTATTTACCATTTTCGTAAAGCGTTTGTGCAATAAGGATTTCTGACAAAGCGTTTCTGGTTGTTACCGTACCGTAATTTGCAAACAGGTAAACGATTTTCGTGTTGATAACGTGGTGGGTTTTCTCCTTTTGACTAACTTAATATCAAAAATAAACGACTAAAGTATTTTCTTTTGCTTGTAACCATTGTAATGAATTAGTTTTATTAACGAAATAGTTTTTAAAATGATATAAATTACTGGAAATAACGTCGCAGTCGGGTAGAAATGGTAGACTAAATTAAATACTTGTATAAAATGGGTGAATGGAATGAACCGAATAAAATATTTAAGCACTGAAAAACACGGAAGATATGCAAATCAACTGCACAAAGCAAAAATAAGAACAGCTAGTCCCCAATGATAGCCGAGGGTCTTAAGCTCGAATAAGTAAGTTGGCATCTATTGGATCATTTACGGTAATTTTGTACTTTTCATTTTTGCAGGAAAATGTCGAATATTCTCGTGGCCGCTGCTTTGTCTGCCATCACTAAAACAACAGTACTGACCGATGAAGAATTTAACAGAAAGAATAAGGGCAAGGGCCGTAAGAGGATTTATGGGGAGGAGTTGGATCTGGAAAGTCTGCATCGGACTCAGCTTATCAGAGGGCCTGTGCCTAAAGTTAAGCCGGCTACATCCAAGTTGGAAATGGAGATATTCGTAAAGACCTTGCCAGGAGATACAATCAGCTTGTATTGCAAACCAAAAACCCCCATCAAGATCGTTAAAATAATGATTAACGAGGAGATAGGAATCCCATCTGATCGCCAACGATTGATTTTCGCAGGGAAACAAATAGAAGATGGGCGGACCCTTCTGGATTACGAAATCGGGCCGGAGGATGTGCTTCACTTGGTATGGAGGTTGTCTGGTGATGGTGGACATGGAGAGATTCCTACGTATATGTCACGTACCCTCCTAAGTCCTGAATTTGATTTCGACTTCACTAGCATCACAGATGACGGGAAGAGGTTCCAGAGGGGGGCCTTTAGTTACAAGAGACCATGTGGATGGGAGCGATTCGCACTCAATGTCCTGGATCCTTATGGCAATGGCAATGAATGGCTTGGAGTTGGACGGAAGAACCTGCAGGATCCCGTCGAAAATGAATGGCCAGGTGAATGAATTTTCCGAACTTTTACTGGACCTCCCAACTAAATGCCCTGTATACTCTTTTACTTGTAGTTTCTTACCATGGAACAGGGCATCACAATATGAAATCCATTGCAGAAGATGGATTCATGTTTTGCAAAGGCAAGAGGTTTCAATTTGGACGTGGGATTTACGTCACCCCTGACATTGACGTTGCTGAGCTCTATGCTTCCGAATTCACCGCCGATGGATTCACTTACAAAGCGGTGATCCAAAGTCGCGTCAATCCCAGGGCTATAAAGATCATCACAAAAGGGGAAACTGGAGTCGGGGAGTACTGGATTGCTGAAAGGCATACCGAAATTCGCCCGTACGGGATTTGTATTAAGAAAATTTAACTTCAATTTCCTACGAATGACAAGCATGCATTCCATCTGCAGACAATAATATTCTTTCATTTATACCCCTTAAATGAACTAAAGCATGATGATGAAGGGTCTCAACGCATCGCATCTCGATCTCAACCGACTCATGTCGTTCCTGAATTCATTTTCCAGCGCATTTTCTTCCGGATTTTTCCTCACTGTCGCATAACTGTTGGCAGTTTCTGGGTGGGTGAGTAGGAGGTCACAGGTCAAATCGTCACAGTTAAGAGCCATATCTGCACATAATTCGTACGCTATAGACTGCATTTCTACGCTTTTGTTGATTCGAGGTGAGCTGAGAAGGAGCGAATTTTAATTTTTTTTCAGACAGTTTGCCAGCAGCATTTTACACTTCGACTGCCGGTTATTTTCTTTCTTGGTCCATTTTGTGAGGTCAACAGGTCATCGATAGAGGTCAAAGAGATCTTGGTTGGTTGTTTATGTGCTAGCACAGGTGAGCAAAGTTGAAATAATGAGATGGTAATTGCCAACCTGTTCCGCCGTTTGGCACTCTTCAATTACTCGGGTGCAGTTACAGCCACTGTCACGCACGGACAAGTGGTGGCCTTACGGTGCGATCCCGATGAATTAACGACTATATTGAATTCCGCATTAAAATGGAATGCATGTTGATTTTAGTTTTCCATTCCAGCAGGTTCCCAATCTATCCGTTCATTCTCTCGTCGTTCAGGATGTCAGAAGAAGCGAATCTAAAAATTCTACAGAAAAATGCTGATGCTGCGGACGCTGTGCTCAGCCAAGTTCAGGATATGGTACTTTTATTAATATTGAAATTGTGAAATATTGGTTACGTTTGAGAATATTGTTTCTTAACCGAGACTGTATTTTGTGCCTTAGGTAAAGAAACTGCAGGAGCAATTGGCAACGTCAACAGTGGCCAATGTAGGGACCAATGGGAATCAGGCGGAGCGTGAAAAGTTACGAGCTGAAATTCTCCAGCTACAGGAGTCTTTAGCGCTTCAACAAATTCGGAACGGACAGCTCTACATACAACATCCGAAATCTGCGCCAGCTGTAGTTGCTGCTGTGTCTGGAAATGGCGACGTAGCGACTCCTGCGGCTGCTCCGAAGAAGGAAGAAACATCCCCACCAGTGGAAACACCAGCTAACCGGGACGCACCTGCTGAGGAACGTACTCAAAGTAAAAAGCCAGGGAAGAAGGAAGCTGGAGGTGGTGGTGGAAAAGCAAAAGGTCAGCAGGCACCTCCCCCTGCTGATGATGTAGTAGATGTGGGACGTCTGGATCTACGCATTGGGAAAATAGTGGAAGTAGCTCGTCACCCAGATGCAGATTCACTGTATGTCGAGAAGGTTGATGTTGGAGAGGAG
Source organism: Pseudachorutes palmiensis (assembly GCA_009869845.1). NCBI lineage: Eukaryota > Metazoa > Arthropoda > Collembola > Poduromorpha > Neanuridae > Pseudachorutes > Pseudachorutes palmiensis. The sequence continues at coordinate 83,041 of VNWY01000073.1, read as the reverse complement.
AACCCAAGGACTGTTGTCAGTGGACTGGTAAATTAACCCTCAAGCCGTTACTCTCCAGTGTTCAATAGTCACGGTGTTCTGTTCTTTTAGGTAAAGCACGTGCCTATCGAAGAAATGCAGAACCGGATGGTGATTCTCTTGTGCAACTTGAAACCTGCGAAGATGCGGGGAGTGACTTCCGAGGCCATGGTGATGTGTGCAAGTAGTCCAGAAAAGGTTGAGATATTGGTCCCACCTGAGGGAGTCGTGCCTGGTGATTTGATCGAATTCACCGGGATTCCAAGGAACGCTGATCCTGTTCTAAATCCAAAGAAGAAAATCTTTGAAACCGTGGCTCCTGACCTTAAAACAAATAGTGACCGAATCGCCACATACAAAGGGATCCCATTTGAAGTAAAAGGGAAAGGAGTTGTGTCATCTCCTTCATTAACTAATGTTAACATCAAGTGAGGGTATAGCGGTTCCTTTTCAACATTATTACCACGTTTTAATTTTCTCGAACAGAAAATAAAGATGGACAGATCCAGCTTTGGGAAAAGGTTTGGCATCTTAGATTATTCCTTTTCTAATATTTTCTGTGGAGACAGAGAGCAATGTACGGCAATGCATTTTGTCTAAGATCCACGTTCGGTAGATTATGAGATCTTTCGGATTTCCATTTTTAGCTTTGTGATCTCTAATACGGAGCTCAGGATCGCTGGGGAAGGAAGATACGGACATTCTAGCTAAAGCCAAACTGCCAGTCTGATATTGATCCACCCCTGACCTTCTCCAAGCAGAGGAACCCAAATACTGTGGCTATACGCACCCCACAGAAAGTTCAAAAGAAAGTGAGTGAATGTTTACATAACATTAAATTCCACAGGTCAACACATTTTCCGTGTCATTAAATCCGAGTTAATTTTTTCCCTGGAAAAAGGTGAGGCAAGGTTGGAGCAATAGTTAAGGAATTCTAATGGAAACTTGTCTTCACAGGGATACCTAATTGTAACTTATAAGTCTGAAATATTTCCCTCAGCTGAATCAAAATGCTTTTCATTTTGCCAAGAAGGTTGACCTTACAACGACTAGTGACATCCTCACGTGGATTTGCGACAAGTCAGCAAGCATCTAAAGCTGTGAGTTTTTCATTGTCAAATTGAAGAACTGCTAATTTTACATAGATTTGTTTTGCAAATAGTTCAATGTCGCAGTTCTTGGAGCCAGCGGTGGGATTGGTCAGCCACTTTGTCTCTTACTCAAGAATTCTCCACTTGTCGCACAGTTGGCAATGTACGACGTGCTTCACTCACCTGGTGTCGCTGCTGACTTGAGCCATATCAACACCCCTTGTGTTGCTAAAGGCTACGGTCCTGGAGAACTTGGAGCTGCAATTAAAGATGCGCACTTTGTGCTCGTCGCGGCAGGAGTCCCACGGAAAGCTGGCCAATCAATGGACGATCAATTCAATGCAACATCAAGGATTATGAAGGACATTGCTGTGTCTTGCGCAAGAGAGAACCCAAAGGCCATCTATGGACTCATCTCTCACCCAGTAACAGCCGCCATTTTGGATTACATTTTGCTTCGTGAATTAACTGTTTTTTGTTTTTTATTGTCAGATCATCAGCTCTGTTCCGCTATTTTCAGAAATGTTCGTTAAAGCCGGAGTTTACGATCAGAAGAAGATCCTGGGCATTACAAAACTAGGTGAAATTCGTGCTTCAACATTTGTAGCTCAGCATCTTAAACTACCTAACGGCTCTGTCCATGTCCCTGTCATCGGTGGACACGCAGGTAAAGTCCTCAGTCTGTGGATGAATGCACCATTCAATTTGATTCTAAAATGGGATTTACAGGGATCACAATTGTCCCAGTGATCTCTCAGAGCGTCCCTTCTGTCAAAATCGACACTGATGCAGCAAAAGCATTAACACAGCGATTGAGGGTATGTATTCAGTTCAAAAGCATCGAAATTCACTGTCCTCATTTGACATTCGTTTCAGGATGCGACAACTGAAATATTTGAGGCAAAGTTTGGACAAGGAGGCGTGACTTTGTCAATGGCGTATGCAGGAGCACTTTTCACAAATTCGCTCCTCAGGGCGCTTGACGGGGAAAAAGATGTCATAGAAACTGCCTACGTTCGTTCTGACGTGACAGCTGCAAAATATTTCTCCAATCGTGTTCAGCTTGGGGTAAAATCCCATTAAAGATTCTTAGAATGGAATGTGTACTAATTGTCACTTTCTTTGTCTCTCTGTAGCCGGGAGGTGTGGAAAAGAACCTTGGCATTGGGACTCTGAATGCACTCGAGAAAGAACAATTGGCAGCCGGACTTCCGGAACTGAAGCGAAGCATAGAATCTGGGGAAGCATTTGCTGCTCAAAAGATTTAGAATTCATTGTATTCAATTTTCGTGTAGCATTATAACAATGCGTAGTCAAATCAAAAGTGATACACCCTTCATTCACAATTAATTCGTCGCGTCAACTTTTATCCTCTTCCGATAGTTCACAAAAATTAAACTGCTGAAAGATTCACTTTTGTTGCTTGAAAAAGCGTAACCCATGCAATATGGTTCTTATAAAACGAGCAGCGTCTAATGAGATGCAATTTGAAGATTATGAACTGTGACCGTGACAGGATTGCATGCAAGCCATTGGCCTCCACAACAGTCGGTCTTCAATTTCTAATTTCAAGTTTGTCAGTACAGTGCGCAGTGTTGCTCTTGTACGACATTGAAGAAGATGTTCCTCAAATTAAGGATTAAGTTTGGCCATAATTAGTGCAGCATCGGTGAATCAGCATTTCGGCCAAACTCCTTGCAGTAAGAGAACAAGAATGCAAGGATACATCACTGGTGAGAAACGTTTTGAAGGGATTGGTTTAAATCCCTCCGAATTTAACTTAGAAAACAGTCAATTAGTAATTGTTTTCTGAATGATGACAGAGAATGAGGTCGTGTTATCTACGAAAATGACAAGTGAAAAGTGAATATAGAGGTCAAAGGGAGTTTCATTTTCTTTTCATGGGTTTCCAAATCTCCCTTTTAGCTCAGTTTCCATTCGTCATCTTCGATGATGACGCTCGCTTGGGATCAACGGAGATGATGATACCTTTACGATTGAAGTTAATGCATAGGGATTATTTCGCTTGTGTTATTACTGTCAATAATGAAAGTCGGTTAACAGCTTCTTCGAATAAATTGCAGTTCATTCCGTACTTGTAACAAACCTGGTTCTAAACGAAATCGAAAACCAGCTATCACTCCTCTTCCGTACATCATCTCGAGCTGTTGCACTTTGCAAGTAAAAAGTGAGAGTGGACACACGTGAATTGAGCTAATTGTCATCCAAACTTCATTTTCATGTTGGCTCATTTAAAATGGACGGGTAGGATTCCATTTTAAAATGTTCTAAGGTTCCCAGGTTCCGAAATAACGTCGAAAAGCGCATATTCCAAATCATTTTAATATCAAGAAGTTCTATTCTTTCCAGGGTTGTGGGCATTGATTTGTGGTTAGCAATGTGATTGCTCGAATGACTGATGGCGACAGCGACGCCCAAGTGGTAGAGGAAGACCCCACATTCACCAGAGAGCAAGCGCTGGAATGGACACAGGAATTCTTCCGATCAGATCTTTCATTTGCTTCCACGTCCCATCTGGAGGATTTTTCGACAGGAAGAACATCATCCATTTTGGGTAACTCGAACAAAAGAGAAGAGCGATATTACTACGAACCTACACGAGAACGGAAACTGAGCGACATCCCCAACTCAAATACACAAGATGGCTTCCCATCGGTCAAAATAGAGAACCTGGAATGGATGCTTCGGAATATTTTTTCATACCCGCGGAGTCATGATACAAACGAAACGGCAAAGGAAAATGTGAAGAAATACATCGCCGAGAGCTTTGAATTTACAAGCGGAATCCCGACGACGCTTCAATATTTCAAACCTCAACAATTTCTAAGCGTGGTAAGGAAGCTAATCGCTCATGTCTGGACTAAATTATAAATTAAATTCGAATACTTTCGCAGTACGAGGATGATGGGGCTCATATAGTTGGGGCGAATGTGATCGGTATCATTAAGGGTACGTCATGGTCTACCGTTCACGACCGACCAATTGTGATCGGAGCTCATTGGGACACTGTGAATTTTACACCCGGAACTGATGACAACGGTAGCGGCGTCGTTGCAATGCTAGAAGCTGCCAGAATCCTGGCTCAGTCTTCATGTAAGCCCAAGTATTCACTGATTTTCGTCGCATTCGATTTAGAAGAAACGGGATGCCAAGGCTCTCTTGCCTTTATCAAAGAGTATTTGATCAAACTATTGGACTCTGTCGGAATTTCTAAACGTATTAGTCTCGCCAAGTTTCAGGTGAGTTTCAGATTGGGTTGATATACGTGTTTGCTTCCAATTAAAACCAATTTACCATTTAACCTATGCAGGGAGCGTTTATCCTTGACAGTATCATGAACTTCAACGACACAGCCCACTCTCAAACATTCCCGACAGACTGGAGCCTTGTCTTACCCGACGTATACGACGAAGTTGCTAATGAAAACTACCGCGGAGACTTCCTATCCATGATCTACAGAAAAGATGTTGACAACCGCCTGGCAGATAAATTCATCCATCACTGGAAAACTGAGAAGGAACACAGCTCAAAATTTAAAATCAAAGCGTTCCCTTTGGGACTAGAAGCAGATCTCCCACGAGTGGAAATCCTTTCGGATCACTTGAACTTTCTTCGCTCAGATCACGCACGATTCTGGTACATGAATGATACCGAGGTGCCTAGTACACTGAACGCAGTTCTGCTAACGGATACTGGCCCATACCGTGGGAATATGAGGGAATGTTACCACACAGTCTGCGATGGACCAGAAGTTTCTGTTTATGATAATGCAGATAACATCCAGTTCCTAGCAAAGGCGACGCAAGCTCTGGTCAGCACTCTTGCCGACATGAGCGAGTGCCCGAGTCCAAATAGTGACAATGCAGACAGACTGAATAGGGATAACGGAGCACTAAGAAATAGTGCCAAGCGCAGTGACTCTATACTTTACGGCTTGACGAAATTAATAAATTGGTTGTCTCATTAAAAGTTGATTACGAGTTTTAATTTACCCCTTTGTGGATTAGTTGTGGTAAAGTTAATGGAAGACCTCACGTCGAAACGGTTAGTTGAGCACCACAGTTAGCAGCAAGATGACAAAATCCATGGACTGGTCGTCTAAGATGACAATGTCAAAAGCTTCCAGGAAAGACCCCAGTCGTTCTTCAATCTATTTAGGAGGAGAAAATATAAGATAAAGATCATCGCAATATTAATGTGTTAGGTAATAAAATATATGCAGTAATGACTAAATATTGAGCTTACATTCATATTCAGAAATCCAATTTTAAGGACATTGCTATCATTTGGCATTCCATCAGCCATGTGAACGTCTCCGACAGAATCACCAATCAGAATGACATTATGCCGATGAGACAAATCGGCAAAGTAAGAGCTTTCCGTTCCTAAGACTGACTCGTTCTTGTTAAAGGTATGAATGATTGGGTCTTTAAATCCTATGAGAGTTCCGTCCTCCCCAAATTCCATCCAGTTTGAAACAATCTTTATATTGGGTAAGAGTATGTTTTCCCTCTCCAGCACACACTGAAGAATGTCACCGATTCCAGCAGAGAATACAAGAACCGGAACTCCTGCTTCTTCTAGTATTTTCAACATTTGGACAGCACGCTCCCTATGAAGACACATTTCCATCAGTTTAAATACAAATCACTTAAGAATTAACCTCCACCAAATACCAATTTACCTAAGAATTGCATTGCTTCCATCCGTAACAGTTTTGACAAAATTTTTTGATACACCGCCGTACTTGACAAGATCCGCTTGCGTTAGATGGTACCATTCTATCATTTGAGGGATCTTCTCCAAGGTAGTTAGTTCATGACATATTTCAATTGCATGGTACTTTTTAAATAAAACCCGACTTCTGGACCGAAATGCTTCCGGCATGAGCGGACTGTTGTCAAACACGCCTGCATTACATAAAGAATTCCAAAAGTAAACCAAAATAAACAACAATTTTTCTATCATCTAACCATAGCTCGAATCACAGGTTTTCCCATTTTCGTTGTGCTTGGTCAGCGTATGATCAAAGTCCGTGACAACCTTAAAATTAGAGCAAATATTAAATTGTAACACCCACTTGTAGATAATTCAATTAAAAATAACAAGTATTGAACCACCTGCAGTGAATGTCCTGTCCCGTCCTTAATTTTACGAAGAAGAACCTCTACATTTTCAGGATTTCCAATTCTTACGATGTCCCTTCGTGGAAATGATTGGAGTATCTGTTGAAAAGGTTGAAGGTCACTATAATTAACACGTAAAAATCAAGATTATTAGGCTTACCTTTTGTAAATTGGTAGTTGCAGAAGACATTCCCGAAAATCAATTAATTCAGTGAACGGAAAGGAAGAATTGTCTATAAAATGAATAAATTGTAAACTAAACTGCACCAATTAAAGTTAAAACTAATTAAAATGATAAGTTAATTACGGTAATCTCGGTCGGATTCTACTTCCCACCACGTGAATTTTATCTCTCTCGCCGCACAGGGGTGAGACGCTGAATTGCCAGAACAATTGAATGTTTGCCAAAAATTCAACGAATGTTATTATTATAAATCAACAAAAAAGGAATTGGAAATTTTCTACCTAATTAGTGTCAAGTACTAAGTGACCAATCGGCGCCGCTGCCTGTTCCTAGCTCAGTTTACAAAGGGCCATGAAAGGACCCTTTCCTAGGAGACTTGTCGACCTTTGAACATGAACTTGCTTACTGCATTGGGATTGCAAAAGTTTGTGTAAGTTTGCCCAATTAGCAAGGTAATTGGCACTGATTTTGCATTCTGCATTTCCAGTCATTTCCGGAGTAGCAGTGATCCCGCGGCCGTATTCTTCCAAGCCGGTTTTGTGTCCCTTAGTTTACTAACAGCGGTTGGGATACTATAGTAAGTCTTAGAAACCATTTTGATCTCTGATTTTTGTCAAACCCGTGTCAAATCTACCTAATCTAAATCTTGTTTTCCAGCATCGTTTTCACATTGTTGACTATTCTCATTCACCACGTGGCCTGTGATAGGAGAGTAAATCGTGTCCCGGCATTCATCATACAGTCAGTGACCGTCGAGCGAAGTTCGTCGGATGAGAGCTATGACTTTGAAGAAATGGAGGCCATTCGAAACATGGAGAAAACTCACGAGGCACAAGGTAAGCGTTATAATTTTATTGCAACGATCCTAATGGAACCGTTTGTTTGAATAAAGGCGGCGAGAAGGAAATCTCTTCAACGGCAGGACCAACTTATACCAAAAAGACGCTTCTCCTGAGCGAATTTTTGGAGCGGGACAGGGTCAAGCAGACTTGACAAGTGACATAAAAGAAACGGAATTAACCGGTATTGTCTTTAAAGCCATGAGATTACAATTTATTGTTAAAAATCGGACCCAAAAATTCTCTTTTAGGGAAATTCGAATTCATTTTAGTAATGAAATGGCTTGTGTGGTGAGTGAGTGGTGAGAGACGCCAAATCAAATGTTATGATGGTATGCCCTCTGATTTTTTTTGTTGAAGCAATTAGGTTAATTATAATCTACGGGTCCTGATAGAATGAAAATTATATCTGAAGCAAGTGACCTTCTCTATTGGCCAAAGCCAGTTTTTGTTTATGAGGTGGTAAATAGCATCGGGGGTTCTAAAAAATAGGTATACCGTCGACACCGAGGTACAGCGAAGTCGGGGACTTGAGATTTTAGCAGCTTTGCAAACATGGGATATTGTGAGAGACGCCATGGGCTGACGCTGTGGGCTTTTATTCGTCCAAATGTGTTCCGTTGGTTCTGTATGAGCGGGATACCACCACCACCAAGCATCAGATTCATCTGTGCAAAATAACAATTTTTAAAAAAGTAAAATTAATTAGCGATAGCAGAGTTTGACGCTTACGTCTGAGAAATTAGCTTCAAGTTGAACATGGCCAGGAAGAAAGCTAAGGTAAAGTTGAATTCAATTGTCCGAATTTCAAACATGAATTGGCCATAATTTGCATTTTACTTTTCAGCCTTCTGCGTCCACCAGTCCCAGCACTTCCGCAACACCTAAGAAGAGTCCAAGACAAACTGTGAGACTAATCAATCATGTAATTATTATTGGTTGCATAATTTACGGTTATTATTGCCAAAACAGCCTCGAGGAAGAGGACGACCAAAGAAACCGAAGGTGGATTTGACTAAGGTGGTTAAAATTGACAGTCCCGCTGTAACGAAGAATAAGGTGGTTAAAACTGACAGTCCCGCTGTAACGAAGAAACCTGACAGAAGCCCGAAGCAAAAACCAAAAAGTTAGATCAGCTAAGAACCCTTTGGAATATGAATGAACTGAAAAATTTCTTTTTAGGTTCCAGTCCTGCGTCAACTCCTACTACTTCAAAAGCTACCCCAAAAACAGCGTCAAAGGGACAAACACAAACGCCAAAATCATCGAAAATCCAGTCGAATCTACCACAGCGGACAAGGAGTTTAAGAGGAGCACTAGAACCTGAGGACCGACCCCGAAGGCCAAGTAAACAGCTAAGCTCGGCTCGACCGGGGATCTCACGGCCCGTCATTCAAGAAGAACCTATGCATGTGAATCACAGCAGTAATCATGCTGAGGGGTCAAATAGCAGTAGTTGGTTTAGCACTTGTAGTATAATGTAAATGTAAGGCATGCCGTTCTTTCACAGATTCACCTCATTCATGACCAAAAGTTCAATAATGGTTTTGTTTAAAGTTATGCAGGCTAGTGAGTTAAAAGCACAGATAAGGTCGTTTCGAAGTAGATTAGATTAAGTTTATCCATTTGAAAATATTATTTTTCAATATACTCATTCACAATGTTAGTACAAAATGGTTTTAGTTCAGTTTGATTTTTAACCATTCTTCCATACAGTGCAAATCTTCATGACAGATGCAATAGCAAGAGAACAATTCAAAGATAGTTTAATTAAGGCTAAATCTAATTTAAATAACTCAAAAAGACGTTTATAGAAAGGTTGGATTTATGCATTTTATACAATTTTACCTGGAAAAAATATGCATAGTTTCCCAGATTGACAGTATGTCACAGGTTTTTGTCATTAATTTGGAAAGAGCAATTAATTTATAGAGATTAATTTATTTTCTTGTATAGCTAAGAAACACGACGAAAAAAGTTAAACAGGCAAGCCTAAAGAAATTAAAAGCTCAAACACTAAAGTTTTCTTTCAAATCGATATGTAAACGTGACATTCCTGGGGGATGCGTTCAGCAGTCGTTCAACTCGAAAATTGTTGGTCCCAAATACTAAAAATGAACAATTATTAATCATGATTTGCAGACCAAATCCAAGAGAAAGGGAAACGATTGTGACTCACCATTTTTGGAAAAGATTTTCTGTATCTTCTTGTAGGATCGACAGAAAGCTCTTAGGCAAAGGCAGGTTGAATTTAAGACTTCGCTGGAGCCGTTCTTTCCTAGTGATTCCTTTGCAGGGACCGAGGGTAGAGTCAAGGTCGAATCGTCGAAGCATCTTCTCCTTGACCTCCTCGGTCAAAACTTTGGAATTCTCCGGGATTACAGGAGCTGCCTGTCTGGATTCAATGGAGCTTGGCTTCTTCTTGTTCTTCTTGGGTCCAGGTTCTTGTCCCCTCTTTTTGTTCTTCGCGGTCATCAATGGATACGACGACGACATCTTTTCTTGCTTTATTTCCCGGGATGAAGCTGCGTCACTACTATGCTTTCGGGTTTTCTTCGTGGATGACCTCTGGACCAAGGGCTTCGACTTACGATTACGCGGACTCTCCATATTTCGTTTTTGATGGTTGCGACACTTCAGAAAACACGTTTTCCGCTTACAAATCCGTCTTACCTTGTATTCGAAGCAGTTGTTGCAGTGGTTTACTTGACTTTTGGCCCCTGACCTCAATAATTACTACAAACATCCGCAGACTCAGGGGTGGGGTGCGTAAAATGGGGCGGTTTCGCTGGCCTTTATATTTTAATTTTCATTAAAAGAAAGGCGCCAAAATTCAAATCCTGAAATCCTGGAAAGCACATGCTTGCGGCTCCACTCTTTGTTTACGAGCGGAGCCGAATGAGTAGTGGCAGTTTGGGCTATTTGAATTAATTACAATAAATTAAACAAGATATTTCAATTAATGGCTAAATGATTAATTAATCGTCATTTCCCATTGCACTGTCCATTTTGACTAGCCATGATTCATGCTTTCAAGAATGGCGTGGAAGTAAGGAAACGCCCAACCCTGCACCAAAATGTTTCACGGAAGGGCGAGTAGCTTTTTGATAATTTCAGAATGCTTGGGTTTTTGTATTTTTAAGTTATAAACTTTTTTATGTTGTAATTAAATGAAAGCAATCGATACTGGCTGATTATTGACCATGTCACTGGCCCGAGTACCAGTGTCACTCAGGGCATCAACCAGCTCTGCCGCTAGTCAACTGCCATGTAAGGGTCATGAATTTCACATTACATACAGTGCCATTTTATGTAAATATTAAACATTTTTCTTTTCAGTGATTCGACAGATTTCCAGGCGTGCATTTACGGGGTTGCAGTGCTTAGTTAGCCTCGAAAGCAATACTGAGCCCTTTTTGACAAGGAGATGTAAGCTATACTTGGCTATAATTTGAGCTGGAGGAACTCTCCACATCCCCATGTTCATGTACCATACCATGGGTTTACGTTAAAACGGTGCTCTGTTGTTTTCCAGGCGGTGTGAATCAGCTCCTAATTCCAGTAAGACCAAAGACTAGGTTTGCTTCTAACCAACTAGGGCCGGTAGACACGGAAGGAATAGGGTTTGAAGGAATCGGCCGAGAAGCAGAATTTTTAGAAGATCTTTTCCCGGATGTCAGGCTGAAGCCCGATGAATCCAAGACTGTCATACCACAGGAAAATGACCTAATTGATTTCGAACTTGACGAGTACACTATCCACCATTCTCACCCGATGTCAGAGTTTGTGACCAATGATGCTGACCTGGGGGTGACACCGGACAACACCGTTGACTCGTCCCTGATGCCTCAGAAGAAGAAAAAGAAGCAAAAGAATGGCAATGATGCCAATATTACCAGGACTTTGAGGCAAGAGGAACGTGAAAAAGTCGCCAAGGTGAAGCGAGCAGAACTTGAAAGGCAAGGGAGGGAGGCTAGTCTTAACAAAAGCCTGATAGCGTATCTGGAAATGTGTGTTGCCAATGGTCAACTGAATGCCGCTTACAATTCCTTAAATTACTACCGTTACAAGAGGATACCAAATCAGATTCCGATTGCTGTCCATGTCCACTCTTTTGATCTCTTGCTGCATGCATTTGCAGCAAAGGTGAGCAGTTGTATTTACAAATTCGCTTTCAGGTTCTCCCATATTGTGAATTTTAGGGAAATTATGTAAAAGTTCGTGAAATCTTCCAAGCAATTCTGGACGATCAATTGAAGCCAACGCCACAAACATTTGCTGCTATTTTAGAGTGTCTGGGTCGGATGCCATCCAGTGCTAATAACACGAAGAAAATCCAGGATATGATTCAATCTATCCAAATAGCCGTAAGTTTATGTCTTGATGGATTCGAATGAATCCTAAACCCTATGTAATATATACTAATATTGCTTGTTTGGTTTGTGAAGGGATATTCACTACATGATCTTTTCAATCGCTGTATTTTTGTGGGGAATCAGCGTGAATGCATTCTCGAAGCAATCCAAAGACATAATCCGACGTTTCAGCCTGAGATCGAGCCTCCTTTTAATGGATACGTCTGTCCCCTTTTGAGCCACTTAAATTATTTTTCCTCTAAAAAGGATGCAAAGCAGGTTTGTTAGAAATTACACTGAAACTCTTCCCTGGTTCAAGCATTGTATTTTTTCATATTAGATTAACTCAGCAGCAGCTAATTTAATTGATTCCGACCACTTGAAGAAGCTGGGGAGAGAACAATTGCAGCTCGAACTTGAAGGTACTGTCCTAGTGAAGTCGATATTATCAAAGAAGGAAGGGCACGATGAATCCAGAGACTATTTTGTACGTTTTACATTCAATAATAAGCAGATTTAAAGAATCATGTTTTTAACTTTTGATTTTCCAGCGAGACGTTTTGGAAAAGACTGAAAAGGAGTGGGAACAGTCCATTAATGAGGCTTTTGATCGTAATATGAACGCCCTAGTTCAGCAAAGCATAAGAATGAGGAATCAAAAAGCTATTAGTTTAGCTCCGTTTCTCAAAGCTGTATCCAGGGCGGACATTGTTAAGATCATCACGCAGGTACTATTCTCGGTAATTAATTCTTGCCGGAACACAAAGTTCACGTCGCTAATGTCTTCTGCACTAACCTCTGGCATAGGAATTCAGTAGTCTATCCTACGCTTAAGGACAACTCGGACAAAAAGGCGACTGGAACTTTGGATTCTGTTGAATACATACCGAGAATAGCTTAAATCTTAACCAATTACGCTAACATAATGATAACAGTAAATTACCGTTTTATGCTTTGTATAACAGGAGATCCGGAAGCTTGCAGAAGGGTCAGAAACTTATAGTCCAAGCGTACTTCAACTTCACCGTGAACTTGGGACTCGCGTTCTCGCACGCTACGAAATCTTATTTAAAAAAGAACATGGGCTTCTGGAAAAGGTCGACAAGTTTTATAAAGAATATCTCAATTGGTACCTTCACCCAAACGAATCTAAAGCTCAGAATATCTTCAACTCCCGGGAGAAGTGGCAGTCACTCCTTTACGACCCAAAAGCGACTGGCCCTAGTGTGGTAAGTGCTAAAACATCCCCTTTTAAGATTAACTGATTCAAAACACCTTTTGCCATGTTTCTATAGGACGTAGGAGAAAAAGTGTGGCCACACAGTGTCTTAGTCAGCATCGGACGTTTCCTGTATGGTATTATAATGCGAGATATAAAAATCAACCCTCAAGTCATGAACCCAAAAGTTAAATCTCTGTAAGTTTTAACTTACAAATTGTTTATTGTTTGTCATTTCTTGCAATTCCGTCATTTTGTGAACCATTTTTTTTTCAGGGAATCTGTACCTGCATTTTACAGCATATTTCGAATTCAGGGCGTTCAATTGAAGGAAGAGATCAAACCTCATCCGGTTCTCGTGAAACTCTACCTGGCGGCTGCTAAAGACGAATTGGTTTTTGATGCAAATCTTGTTCCTATGATTTCTCCGCCTCTACCATGGGCGTCAATAAGAACAGGAGGGTATCTCCTCTGTGCTGCCAAGATCATTCGTCTTCCGTTCCAGGCACATCAGCAGAGGCATCGGTTGGAACTTTGTCCGCCCGAGGAACTCTATCCTATGTTGGACAGCCTCAATCAACTCGGAGCAATCCCGTGGAAAATCAACAAAGCGGTGCTTGACCTCCTCGTCGAAGTTTTTAATAACAAGGGCGATGAAGCCCTCACTGTTCCGGCGCCACCATCCGAGTGTCCAACTGCTCCCGCCCTACAGCCCGGTATGACGAAGGAAGAGAAATTCAATATTCATAAATTACGACTATCTCTGAAGCGACAAAAAGCGGAAATGTATTCCCTTTGGTGTGATGCACTTTACAAACTCTCATTGGCCAATCATGTTAGTAACAATTTAATCCAATATTTCCAGTTGTACGTCATATTTATTTTGAATATTCCAGTACCGAGATCAGATTTTTTGGTTCCCTCACAACATGGACTTCCGTGGCCGAGTATATCCCTGTCCTCCGCATTTAAGCCACTTGGGTTCTGATATGGCTCGGTCCATTCTTGTTTTTGCCAAGGGACAACCCCTAGGAACTAACGGTCTTGACTGGTTGAAGGTAAATTACTGAAAAAATAACTTTTCGCAGTCGTAATTTACTATCTTCGGTTTCAGATTCACTTGGTTAATTTGACTGGACTGAAAAAGAAGGATTCTGTCAATGATAGATTAGTTTATGCCAATGAAAGACTACCTGATATTATAGATTCAGCACTTTATCCGTTGACTGTAAGTTTCGGAATTTTGAGAAATATCCCAGAATTTTAGGTTACAAATATTCTTTCATTCACAGGGAAAGAGATGGTGGGCGGAATCGGAGGAGCCCTGGCAGACACTTGCATGTTGCATAGAGATTTTGAACGCAATGGAGAGCGGAGACCCGGCGGCTTACATTTCTCACTTCCCAGTCCATCAGGATGGATCTTGCAATGGGCTGCAGCACTACGCTGCACTTGGCAGAGACCAGGCCGGTGCGGAAAGCGTGAATCTATGCCCTTCTCGTACACCACAAGACGTCTATAGCGCAGTGGCAAACTTGGTCGAAAAGCAGAGAGAACGAGATGCTGAAAACGGGGTCTTGATTGCTAAAGTCCTGGATGGAGTCATCAAGCGAAAAGTTATAAAGCAAACAGTCATGACCACAGTTTACGGGGTTACGCGCTACGGCGCCAGACTGCAAATTTTGAAGCAGTTGAAAGGTATCATCTACTCCGTGTCCATTGCGTAAAACACGTGAAAGCGTTTTAATAATTTCGGTTTCCATCTAGATGTTTCGAATTTCCCTCAAGAGCATCTCTGGCCGGCTTCTTTGTACCTGGTAGGAAAGACGTTTGACAGTCTTCAAGAAATGTTTACCTCAACGAAACAAATTCAAGTACGCGGAATAATGTCGTATTTGAATGTGACGTAACGAGAAACATTTTTATATTTACTTATATTTGATAGGATTGGTTTACCGACTGTGCCCGTTTGATATCTCAAACGTGCGGTCAAAATGTGGAATGGGTCACTCCAATTGGTTTACCGGTTGTGCAGCCATACTTCCGTCCGATGAAGAAGTCCTTTGATTCTAGTGATCCCTTACGACTCAAGGATTCGAACAATTTGTTTGACATGTTTGAGTAAGAAAACAATGTTACAATTACCCGTAATTCGTGAAACTAATCTTCGTTTTGTACAATTAGGAGGCCTAATGTAATGAAGCAGAAGAATGCATTTCCACCTAATTTCATCCACTCTCTCGATTCCACTCACATGATGCTCACCTCGCTCCATTGCGAACGAGAAAATATAACTTATGTATCAGTGCATGACTGCTTCTGGACTCATCCAAACACGGTAGAGATCATGAATCGGGTTTGTCGTGAGCAATTTGTGGCACTCCACTCTCAACCAATCCTAGAAGACCTGTCCAAATTTCTACTGAAAAAGTACAGCTATAAGGAGTGGTAAGGATTTTCCAGAATGCTAATACAGGAAACAAATGGTTTAATTTTGGTTTTGAATTTCAGTGACATGACCAAGGATGGGTCAATACTTGACATGACACGAAGGGAGCTCAACCGAACCCTCCAATCTGTTCCCAAGAAAGGGACGTTTGACCTGCGCAGTGTCTTAAAATCAGTCTACTTTTTTAGCTAAGCAAATTGCTCAAATCAGTTTTCAACTTTGAGCAGAACTGAACGCCCATAGACTTCCTATACATTTTAGTCATCTCAACTGACTTCCCCTTGATCGTACCTAACGTACGTACGCTTTGTATTCAAACCCCGTAAAAATGACGCTTGAGTAAATTCGAGTTTTCGTATAAGGTTGCATTGACGTCAGGTCCTGGGTCAAATGAAACATTCAAAAGTGATGAAAATTTGTTAGCTTTTCTATATATTTCCAACATTAATTTTATCCAAAACACTCGATATGATTACTCAACTTTTTGTAGGAAGTGGTGTTCGTATGAGATTAGTTGAAACAGGGTATTTTCTTAGGAAGGATTTGATTGGTTGGACGTCTTCGAGCCAATCACACGGGAGGGGTTAAAAATCTCTTTCCGTTGGTGAATCTTTTAGGATTCTTGACTCGTTGGACGTTCCAGATGAGTTCATCTCCATATTTATGGTGAAAGCGATTTTCACAGTTTAGGAAGTGGGACTGTTTCCATCATGCTTTCACTCCTGTCGTTGTTTGTGAATCTAGGTAACTCATCCTCGCCCCGCCCACTGCCGAATGTGAGCCACGCCTTTAGTCGCATTGCCTCTCCCAGTGACATCTGGAACGAGAAGGCACATAAGCTCAATGGATTAATTAGGAAAAGGCTGTAACCCCGTCGGTTCGAATGAAGACAACTCTAAGAGATTTTATGTTCATTGGGAGGGAGTGCGAAGAAGGGCCTTACTTGGCATTTCTTCGCTTGTTTTCTGGAATTCCACCAAAATTCAATGAGTGCAATGATGAGGGCGAGACCGAGTCCTCCAATGAGGATATAAAAGATCCCTGCCAAGCTGCTCAGTGAAAGCTCGTCGTCAGACTCTGCCGTGTCCTTGGTTGAACTCAGGCATTCTGTCCGTAGTTTCCACCACTTGTTCTGGAGGGTCATCAGCGTTCCACTCTCCTTCATACTCAAAACTGCCAGGTTGATTTGATGCCTGGAAGTCAACCAGATCGGAATGAACCATGCTGCCAGGAAATCTATTAAACTTTCGGTATACTCCGAAACTATACTTTCATCACGCCTCTATTTTGGCTTACTTGAGCGGAGAGCCAAGGGGGGTTGCAACCCCAAAACCTTTTGCGTCAAGGTGTCTGCCAACCTTCATTGTATCACAGGGCAAGCGCTCATTCGTGTAGTCATTTTTAGGTGACTCGATGAGCAGTGCATATTTCCCTAAGAAAACCCATCAGAAATTATTTTTGTGTTCCCCTTGTACTGGGAAAGAACCTTACCTTTCTTTTCCCGAACACGTCGGATACCCTCGTCATACGTACTTACGAAGACGTGTTTCCTGCATATTAGTAAACAATAGAAAGAAGTATAAATGACGTAGCTAACGCTAACCCGCTAACCTGTTGTTCATAAAATCCCACATTTTGGAATAGACGGTTATCTCGGATCGCTGAAAATTGAAGTTTGAAAGCTTAAACCGCAAAAAGTGACATTAATTTCGATTTCATACTCTGAAAAAGTTCCATGTGGATCCTTTGGAGAGAGTCCCATACTCTACTTCGGATTGAGCAGCTAGGTCTTCTACAGAGTTGATGGGCGTCACCATTCGATTCACGGTCCTAACCGCAGCAAAGTTTGCAGTGTATGAGGAAATAAGGATGAGAGTGAAGAACCACCAGACTGTTCCCACAATACGACCGGCAGTGGATCTAATAAAGCCACAATCAACTTGCTAATTAGATATCCACTACTCCGATACCCCATACGAACAAGATGGCGGAGTGATGAGCAACTCATTTTACCTGGGAGAGATATCACTTCCTTGCTGCATGAGGGCCGCTAGGGAGAACCACATGGGGGCGTTGGAGACGGAAACATGGTTGACCAGCTCATGTGGGACCAACTTCCACTCGTTAGGATTGAAACGAGACACAAGGAAGAGAACAATGCTCACCTGGAAATAGATAAAAGTCGTTACAGTTACATAACGTTATTATTGAACTTTTGCGCAGGTTGGTCAAGCGTAAATAAAGAATGAAGAGTGGGAGAAGACTTGTACCCCGATGTAGGCAAAGAAGACACAGAGCCAGATCTCATTTGATAGCGGACTCATGAAACTAAAGACGTTCCTGAAAGAAAAACAAGGTCATTTGACTTCATTCTTGGCAGGTATGTGAGAAGGAGAGATGTTGCTGTTTCTAGAACGTAAAATACATACACCTTGTGGATAATTTAAAATTTTAGCTTACGGCTTAAGTTTCTTTGGCTTGTAGACCATGATGCTAATCCCAAGACTCATGAAAGGTTTGCTAAACTCTAAAATTGAGAGTTATTCAGACGAGATCTCTTCAAAATAGATCGTTTGTCTTACCAATCACACGCTCACGTTCACTGGTGATGGTCAGTGCAGACAAAGCAATGTCCGCCTCCTAGAAATCAAATTGCAAACATTCACATGGTTTCAATCATAGCCATAAGGTAAACATTGTATGGAGTAAGGGCAGATAGAAAGAACAAAGTGAAAGTCATTCAGCTTTCTCCAGCTTTTGCTTTGAGTCTTGTGACAGAGGATTATTCCTCCGGGTACTTAATACCATAATTAGGCTTTGTCTATACCAGGCAAAAGTCTAAAATTCGAAACTAGTGTCAGTCGTCATAAATCAGGAACCACTTCAAACAGAGTCATTTCAATTCCGACAATCCTTGATTATCCCAAGGCTCGTTTATATTTTATATCCGTTAATTTATACTTCCTCCAATACCCTATTCCCCATGTTTCCTATCTCTGTCTCCCACATGGCACATGAATAAAAGGGAATAATACTTCTATTGTAGCAAGTATGGAAAGCAAAATGACTAAATAATCTGTATCCGCGTTGACGTTGATGATTACATTAGGCTACTATATGGGAAATGAATTGGCGGATGCGTTGACATTACCCTTCGAATGAGTTCTCCGACCATTCCATTCCACCCACCAGGTGCGCTGGCGTCCTCAGTTCCATAAGCTTTGTCTGCCACTTCCTTGATTTCATCTAGAATATATGACAGGAATTCATGGAAGTCAAGTGTGTGCTCGACTTCAAACGACGAGAATAGGGGCCAGGGTGGATTGAATTACAATAGAACGGGATAGAGCAGGCATTGTTGATGATGAAATGTTGCATATGGTGACACTTACATCGAATTCCAAGCGTTTGTGAAATTTTCTCCAAAAGTTCTTTACAGAATCCTTCGTACTTGTCATTTCCCTTCAGGACCTCTCCATTTTCTTCCTTTTTCAGCATCAAGTACGGCTCCTCCTGTGAACCGGAACAGATGGGGATTATGAAACGTGTGTGGATAAGGTTCAAGAGATGAACGAAATTGAAGGATTGGATATCAAGCAAAAAGTCATATTTCTTCAACTCCATTCTGGATGCTGTTAGGGCATATGAAGAATGAAATGGAGCAACTGCTTTCACTCTTTGCCTGCTGACTTATTGAGAGAAAGGAAGGTGAAAGGAAATGGAATAAAATTAGCATGAAGATGACTTGCAATAATCGTAGTCACGATGTATGTTCGGTTCCGTTGGATTGCAGAAAAGTCAGGTGGCCGAATATACTTGGCAGGAATTGCTGTAAAGCCGGAACGGTCACTCCATTCTCCAATCTGCAAAACGTATAAATGAAAACGATTCCATTCATGCAGAATTTTTATACAAAAATCAGTTACAATGAAGAATTTTAACAGCGGTGGCAGGTCGTAAAAAAGAGCGTCGCCTAAAATTTCAAAGTGTCGCCGCTTGATAATGTAATTTACAGCTCACCGTCCCTGTACCTAAATCCGGTTAGACTTTAGACTTTATCTGCATGCATCAACATTGCTGGAATATTGCTCATAAAGGTAACAAGATTAAGGTTATGATTTGAATCTTGAAAGTGAATGATATGTGTTTATGAGGCGTTATAAAAATGACATAAAGAATTCGCCAGTCGTGCTTCTTTTTCATATGCTTTTTACAACTTCTATTCGTCTGTAAAAAGCTGAATCATTTCCGCCTCTGCTTCTGCTGTAACGGGAAGACAACAAAAGGGAAGGGACTTCACTTTTCAAAAATTGGTTTCGGATCTTGCTAAGATGTAAATCAGTAGAAAAAAATTGAAATTGAGATGATGCATAGAATTCAGAAGAGCCATAAGCTTTTAGATGACAGTGTGTCTCCCTATTCGGCTCGTGTGTCACAGTTTATGCGTGAAAGTTGCATTATAACGATGGATCTGCGTGCCTACAAGTCAGTGGTGGTGATGGGTCGACGTCGGATGATAAACTCCGTTCTCCGCCCTATTTGTATTCGAAATTCAGGCTCCTCTGATGACACTCCATTACTGTACATTTTCTACGTGCTTTTGGGAAATGGGCTTCCCACACAACCAAGTTCGTGGGACATGACTCTGACTTTCACTGTCACCACTCCATTCAATCAACAGCATAGCGTTGACAAATTATTCTAATGAATGCAAACTCATTTTTCAGTCTCTATCAACTCTACACTCAAAGCAAAAGCAGAACTTTAAACGCAAAAGCTTTGCTTTATGGGAAATGGGAAGAAGGTTTGTAACCTTACCTGGCTCCATGTTCAATTATTTAAGGATTTTATGAAACATATTCCTTTGATTTATAACGTGAAAGTTGAGAATGCTAAATTCAGGATCGGAGAAAAGATGTAAAGCGGAGTAACTACTCTGTTTGATTAATGGATGATGAGATCATAACTTCCCTTCCTGTCTAAATTGCTCCAACTAATGGGCCTAACTGCATAATTAACGGCCATAATTACGATGTGTGTGCTTACCTTCACTTTAGAGCTGTGGATCGTCATTTCCATAACGTCCAGTGTGTAATTATACCTCCGCCCATCTTCCGTGAAACGAATATCCCCGGTCAAACCTTCGATCTCCACCTACGACAGAAAAACTTTTTTCAAACAAAGGGATTCCGAACAAAAGTTTTAAATGAATTAAACTGGAAGAAAAAGAAGTTAATGGTAACTCCTTCCGTTCTGTGTTGCCTTATCTTTAGTTCATCCTCATTGAGTGCAGAGTCGTCGACGACTATGTCGCCATCATTTACTCCTCCGTTTACCACCGGGACGGAATGAATAGGGAAAAGACAATCAAGGAAAGCAACAAGTTGAGTCACCGTCGAAGAAGATTAAAGCCCTTTTATAGGCACAAAACTCATCCTCCGATCTACTTTCACCAAAGGGAAAGTTCCCCCAATTCCTCTTCATCAGATGAACACTCACGTGGAAGACATCTACTAATTAATGAATTCTATCCCAGCACCTCCTGCAGCTATAAAGGCGTACACAGTTATAATTAGCACGTGTATAGCTGGTAGCATTTTATTGTTTTAGCTTGTTAATTAACTCTAGAGAGTAAAATGAGAGTAAAATGAATACGCTTCCTTTCTCCAAGCGGTTTCATATCATGGAAGATGCGTGACCCAATGATTCAGAAAGTGCTTTAGGGAAAGCACATAGAGAGACAAGTTTGAGAAAGATTTTGATTAGTTTTTGTAGAATTGTAGGACCAATCGTAAACGGATGTGGGCCAAGTAAACAATTTGTTATCTTTGGTCATTGGCTGAAGGATGTAAGGATAGGCACACGCTCATACGCTTATTACAAACTACAGTAGGAGAAGACAATAAAATGAAACAAAAGGAAGTTGGAGGGGACTAGAGTTTTTTGGGAAAGCGGAAATGGAGATAAGGCATTCCGTTTTTCTTTTCTTTCCAAGGAAGAAGGACGTTTGGAAGTTCAAAGAAGGAAATGACTTTCTTCATCTATACACGGGGAACGCCAATTCAACCCTATCTCCGCCATCTTGCTCCTTGGATCCATAATTTAACTCCACACAATTCTAATTACGCTCCTGATACATATCGACAAGAGACAGCTATAAGGCTCTTACGGTCCTGCTGCTACGTGTATCTCACCAGATTCAATTAATTTCCTCAATAAAAATACTAGGGCATGCGGGACTCATTTTCCAAATATCGAATTCCCTTTCTACATCCAAAGGCGACACAGGGGGCTTATGTTTACAAACGAATTCAGAGTCGAATTCCTTCTCCAACTTTCTATCAAAGAAAGAATTTATTGGACAAAGTTGACTGCCACTGTGAGACTTTTCTCTTGGGTGAAAGTATGCGGAAAACACGGTTTGGACAATTATGCGACAAAGTAACTCAGTGTAATAAAAATGCAATTAAAGTCAAATGAAAGACGGGCTTGAGAAAATCCAATATGTCTTCTAACCTAGCGTTATTAGTTTCTGCATGTATGTAATAGGGGAAAATCAACGGAAATTTGAGCCATGTTCGCTTTATTTCGAAATTGTTTCAATTTCTAAAATGTGGAAGTTCATGATGATGATGATGGAACGGGATTGCATTAGAACGCTGGAATGACTGGAGTGTCCCATGGGAGAGAGAGATCTCTGAAGATAACATGCGGAAACAGAGATCGATGTTGGTTCCTGTGTTGTAGTAATTCCATGTATCTTTTTGAACATGATTAACTCGTGTCCTCAGTGGAGGTATTAAGGCAACTGGATAATCAACCTATCATCATAGTCTCCCTGCCATCGCAAATGAGTCTCATGGAACCTCGTTACCATATTTGTCACAAAGGAATTCACTGCTTTGAAAGCAACACGCCAAATTACGAAAGTGCGGTTGAGCCAAATGCAATTTACATACTTCATTCACACGCCACACTTCCCTCATCTGGGATGAGTGGAGCATTTTGTAAAACCAAGAGTCAAAACAACTGTAAATAAATGTTGAAATTGATATGCAAAACCTGGTGGAGTACAAAGTGCTCTGCATAATAACAGTACACAGGTACAAACGACAAAGTCTCCTTTCTTGCTTGTTTCCTTGACGCTTTTTTCATTCACTTGACTCCATTAGCAAGGATGAATTCGTAGACGACAGATTTCAACACCCCCGCCACCACTGGAAGGAAGACTTTCCTCCTCGCCTATGACACATTGAATGAGTGACAACTTTCTCTCTCCGTCCTCATCCCAAGTCAGTTGGTTGTCTTATTAGGGAAAGAGCTTCTGGAATTAAAGCTGGTGACTTCCCTTTCCCATCTTCATGAAAAATGGAAATGTGTTTACTGGAGTCTCTCATCATGAAATGCTAAGGACAGACAATGGATGGGCAAGTGCTGGAACACAATGGACCCTCGAAGATGGAATCACATCAAAGGAAGAGGATGCGTATAAGTACACATTTATTCTATTACACCACTCCATTCTTTCAAATAAGGAAGTTCCACGTAATACGCGAGGGGACAGCATACTGCCACACACACTGAATCCGCCATTAAAAATAGTGTACCATAACCGTTTGAACTCTCATCGCCAAACAGATTCTGAATACCAAATTTAATGTCCATGGACGCATAAAGAGACAAAATCATGGAAAAGCAAATATTTTGTATACGCACGCGTACGCAGGACCAAGTCGATGGGGTTGTAAAGTAAAGCCAAACCAAAGCTTTGGATTATACATAACTGTATCTTCTTTTCGTGGTAATCATGGTCCGTTGACTCAACTTCCGGAACTCATTAGGGAAAGCAAGGGAAAGTCAAAAGACGAAAAGCGGAAATGAGCAGTTGGTGAAAAGTGAGTATAAGTGCAAAAGAGAAACACGACAACGATGGGAAACCATGTTTCGAGGCTTCCCGCTGTCGCTGGGGCCATAAATTATAGGATTCTGTACACACTTTATATGTTCAACAGCAATACACCACAGTGTAGTGGTACAACGAAACCTTAATTCTCTCATGCCATTAAATAACCTCAGCCAAAACTTGGCACATTCCAGTTATGTATATATGCAAGTTACTAGAAACGTGCCTTATCTTGGGTATTGTGTAAATTATTTTTTCCCTTGCAGATTGTAAGATTGAGAATCTGGAAAGTGTAAATAAATTGGAATATAAAAAGAGCCCATTTCCCCAGTTGTTGAATTCGTATTCTAATAGAATCCCAGAAAGTAGAAACTAGGCCTCATTATGTGCATCATTACGACTCCAGAAAAGCGGATGAAGGGGAAAAGAAAGGAGTTCATAAACCTCAGAGGAGAAAGTCGACTTTCTCTTTACTCAACTTTTCTTATCATTCCTTTAATGCAAAAGCCCCTCAACACGTGTTCTTCCTTTTATTCCCTGTGTGTGAAGGAGTGTTTTGGCATTGCGGCGGCAGAATGTAAAATGGAACGAAAGTTTTTGAACATGGAGGAAGAGAGACGTTTCTTCGTTCCCTTTCTCCTAATGGCAACATAATTAAATTTAAGGCAATAAAGCTTTGTCTTTGATGAAGATAATCGATTTCGAGGGTCCTTCTTCAGATCCCAACATTACAGCACACCGGAGTCAAGGCTTTCTACCTCATTCCATTTACTATTTCTCGAAAAGGAAACAAACACACACGCCAAAAACCAACGCGCATCAATGATCTTTCCCTTTTCTACTATAACGTCTTAAGTGAAATCTGAAGCTGTGTGGAGGGCTTCAACATTTAATGAAGAAATGTCAGCCGAAACCGCACCAATTGGAAAAATGGACACCACCACGTTGAGCAAGTGTGATAGTGGTAGCAGCAGTATTTTATTCGATGTCACTCGTTGTATAAATGCATTGGGAAAACAAGGCTTTCCTGTAACTAAGGACTAAAGTACATATGAATGATGTATTAGAATATTTAGAACAAAACCAGATTCTCTATCATTTATTCTTCGGAAACTGAATTTAAAAAATCGACAAGGTTGTATATGACAACATTTACATTATCTTTTTAAGTGTGGTTTTAAGCGCAATAATTTGTTTTATGAGTCACTTCGTATATCAGGATTTTAGGAGAAATAATTGCCTACGTTGCGTTGTCTGGATTTGTTAAGGTAGAATTAATAGCATTTGCAAAACTCGTTTTTGCAAACTAGTCTAGACCTACGATTGGTTAAAGTGAAAAACAACGCTCTGTTGCATATGCTTAATGGAATCAGGAAAGTAGATTCCAAGATTCTTCAGTTAAGCAAAACTTAGTCAATGCTGTGAAAAACATTGATCCCTTGTCACCTGCTGAAGGACAAAGAGCAACAGACTTAAGTAAAAACACTTTTTTGTCAACTGGAGTCAACGTATTGCGTAGGATTGATTAGCAAAATATAAAAGGAGCAGCTTATTTGTGTGTTGTTGTTGGTAGAAGAATCAAGAATTATAATTGTTTCTGTAACAGCCATTCAACATGCTGCGGGCAGGATTAATTATCCTTGCAATTTTAGGAGTTCAGAACGCATATGCTCAGAACGGCTGCTTCTGTACCGGTGAATTTGATCCAGTTTGTGGATCCGATGGAAAAACATATTCCAACAATGGTTGCTTTAAATGCGCACAACTTTCACAACCTGGTAAGCTTTGTCCATTTCATTTAAATCATGATTCCGTTGCTATTGCAATGCGTTGTTCAAGATCTGAAGATTTTACATCGAGGTGAATGTGAAACCGGCTGTGTCTGCACTGCTCTAGACGATCCAGTATGCGGCACTGATGGATTCACTTATACAAATGAAGGATGCCTAGAATGTACACGGATAAACAACCGACGTAATTTTTGATTTAACTTAAACGAAAACTTATTTAGAATTAAGTGCAAAACTCATACGTTTCTTTTGCATAGATCTTTCGCTATCTCACAAGGGTAAATGCGAGAACTGCGGCTGTCCTATACCGTTAATATATTCTCCAGTTTGTGGAAATGATGGGAAAACTTATAAGAACAAGTGTACCCTTCGATGTCATCAAAGTACAAAGCCAGGTAAGAACTGTAATGGCTGAATTTTCCACTTCCCTAATCTTTTTTATCATCATGTATTGAATAAATTCTGCAGATTTGCAACAGAAGCATGACGGTGCCTGCGGTGAAAACTGTGCTTGCGACAAATCCTTCCGACCATTATGTGGAACTGACAACCTTACTTACGCCAACCCTTGTATATTCAAATGCGCTCAGAAAGACAAACCAGGTAAACAAAAGTAACGAATACGACCAATTGTTATGCATATAACTTTGAATCATTTTTCTAGATTTGATGGTCAAATTTGAAGGCGGATGTCCTCGCCCTTACGAGGAAGACGTAAACGGACATTGATAAAAATACATAGAATAGAGCTAAAGGTTTCAAAACCATTATTAATACTTTATACGTAAGTAAATTTTCAAAACCAAAAGGGTTATGCTTAAAGTGAAATCTGAAGCTGTGTGGAGGGCTTCAACATTTAATGAAGAAATGTCAGCCGAAACCGCACCAATTGGAAAAATGAACGCCACCACGTTGAACAAGTGCGATAGTAGTGGCAGCATACAAATGTTATTCGGTGTCGGTTCTTATAAAATGAGTTGAAAAAAAAATTGAATGATGCGCGTTAAACCAGATTCTCGATGACTTATTCTTCAGCATCTGAAACGAAAAAACGACATCCGCATGATAAGATATAAATTTATCTTTTTAAGTCTGATTTTCAGCGCAATAGTTTGGTTTAAGAATCAATTAATAGCAGCATTTTAGGACAAAGTCAATTGTCTCCGTTGTCTGGATTTGTCAAAGTAGGAACCAATAACATTGGAAAAACTCGTTTTTGCAAACTAGTATAGACCTACGATGGATTAGAGTGAAAAACAAAGCTCTGTTATGCTTAATGGAATCAGCAAAGTACATTTAAGGATTTTCCAGTAGCTTGAAATGCTGGGGGAAAATGATCCCTTGTCACCTGAAGGACAAAGGAGCAACACACCTCGGCGTAAACATTTTTTGTCAACTGGAGTCAACGTATTACACATAGGATTGACTGGAAAATATAAAAGGAACAACTCATTCAAGTATTGTTGTCGGTTAGAAGAATCAAGAATTAAATTATTTCTGTAACAGCCATCCAACATGCTGCGGGTAGGGCTGATTATCCTTGCAATTTTAAAAGTTCAGAACGCGTATGCTCAGAATGATTGTGGCTTTTGCTCCGATAACTTTGATCCAGTTTGTGGATCTGATGGAAAGACGTATTCCAATAGAGGTTGCTTTAGATGCGCACAACTTTCACAACCAGGTAAGTTTGTCCATACAATTTTAATCATGATTCCATTACTGTTGCAATTACGTTGTTGTAGATCTGAAGATTGAGTATCGAGGTGAATGTGCAAACGATTGTGCCTGCATTGCTCTAGACGATCCAGTATGTGCCACTAATGGATTCACTTATCCAAATGAAGGATGTCTCGAATGCGTACGCTTAAAGGACCCACGTAATTTTGTTTAGCAAACTCTTAAGCGCTAAATAATTATTGCAGAACTCGTAATTTTGTTTCCTTTGTTAAGATGTTTCGCTATCCCACAAGGGTAAATGTGAGGACTGCAACTGTCCCAGCACACCGATAATATACGAGCCAGTTTGTGGAAATGACGGGAAAACTTATGCGGACGACTGTATCCTTCAATGCGAACAACGGACATTTCCATGTAAGCACTGCACTGTGACAATCTATTGGAGGAAATTGCATGCCAAAAATTTTGTTTCGATTAATGCTGAATTAATTCTGTAGCTTTGCAGCAGAAGCATGAAGGTGCCTGCGATAAAAACTGTGCATGCGACAAAACCTTCCGGCCATTATGTGGAACTGACAACCGTACTTACGACAACCCTTGTCTATTCAAATGCGCTAAGAAAGACAAACCAAGTAAACAATAGTAATGAATGCAAACGTTATGCCTTATAACTTGGAATCTATTTTCTAGATTTGATGGTCAAGTTTGAGGGTGTATGTGCTCGCCCTTACGAGAAAGACGAAAACGGACATTAATAAAATAGAACAGAACTAAAGGTTTAAAAACCACCATTTCAAAACCAACCAATATAATTGTTAAGAATAAAAAACAAATATATAAGTCGGAGATTCGCATTTTAGAATGACCTGGTCAGAGTTGACCCATCTTCACATTCTATCCCAGAATATGGACAGCAATTTACTGAAAACCGGAAGTGGTTAGGACAAACTGTGAGTTTTTCCGAGAAAGTGTATAGCATAGAAAGACTGGCGTCGATGAGCATTCACATAATTACATCTGTGATGTAATAATAAAAGCAACCCGGTACAGCTGCTATTGGACAAAAGAAAGGTGGTAAATTGCCAAAAGTGCAGCAAAAAGGAGGCGAAACGTGCAAAGTGTGGAGAGCATGGTTATCATCATAATAAACTTTAGAAGCCGGGAAATTCCTATAACGAACGTTATATTTAGTGGACAGTTTTTGGTGATTTAGTCGATTATTTATGGCAATAACAAAGGATAGTGGTGAAAGTCTTTTGAGTAGAGTACGCGGATTTTGTTAGAGTCGCCTGAATCCCGCAGGAAATCCCACTTGCATCCTACGCTTTCATCATCCCATAAAAGTCTTTGCTGCTCAAATGTTTGGTTGGATTTGGAAAATAAATCTTGTATACATGAATAAAATCCAAGGGCGATTGTCAGCATGGCAGAGACGCCGCTAGCTAAAGTGTTTACATTCATTGACTTAAAGTGCGTGCGGAAGTGGTGAAAGTTGAAAAACCCAAAGCTACTCTGCTGAATCACTGCACTCACACGCATTATTTTGAGTAGCTCTTCGTTTTGCAACGATGCGTTTTCCAATTATGAGAGATGGTAGCTGGCACGAAGGTTTCTAGTGTTTATTAAGAATTTAGAGTTGGATTATAGGAATCATATAAGCGAACCAAGATCAAGACGAAACCAAAGGCCGGTGGTTTGCTCGTTGGGTTTCCGCCTCCCACATCCGTTGGCTTTGCGCTTTCCTTAAGTTCATTCCGACTAATCCAATGCTGCAAACTTTACAATCCACGAATATAGTGGGTTCGTTCCAATAATACGTAACTCGCATACCCAAAAATATTTCTGAAATTGAAAGTTTCTAAATCATGGATTAAGCCAGGAGAGAGGCTTAATGAAACACCTATGCTTTGGGCTAATCCACCTTCTCCAATTAAAAGTTCATATGGCTCTATGCTTCTTTGCCATTCTCAGCAAATTGTCGAGTGTTGCTTTTGGATTTTGCCACTTATGGGATTTTGCAGTGGAAGTCAAGTGGTGAAAGTGGAGAGAAACAAAGGAATTCAAATCAAGTTTCTATTATGCCGTCGTCATCTAATATTGCTTCACATCCAGGCCTTTTGCGATGAAAGCAACCGGATTTGACGCTATTGTTTTCTCTGCTGGCGTAGTTTACACTTGAGCTTACCTTCCGGATGTGTTTTGCAATTTTCTCTCCAAGCTCGAATGGGATGATGCTATCCATGAAATCCGGGCCAGTGCCGCAATGGACTTCTCTCGTCCCATTGGTTCTCGCCCCACTCAATCCGAATCCACCAATTAATCCCAAGGGAGAAGGTGGACCAGCTCCGTTAGACGACGAGCCACCGTTTCCACTTGGATTCCCACCATTGGCTCCGCTTCTGAAAATATCTGGTTTTTTCCTGAGCATTCTCGAAAATGCTTCCGTGAGAACTGACATGGAGTCGAACATGAGTGCCGCATTTGCCTAGAATGACAAAGAATGTTTTCTTTTATTAGAAGGCAGAAAGTAGAGGAGGTTATGGCGGGAATGAATTTGGATTTGGTGCGTCGTCTCACTTCCTTCCTCTCCGTTAATCCCCAATGAGCCATAAGTTGAGCTAGGGAAGGAGAGGACTTTGGAAATCTACATAACTTTCTTTCTCCTCGGCAGACGTCTACTACAAGAGAGGATTCAGCTGAGACATAACAATGAGACACTGAAACAAAAACAGGATGAATAAGTTTGGGAAGGAGGCGAAAAGATATGCAAATGAAGGTTGGCAGTCTTTTCCTACTTCATGAAGTCACGGTCACGACGACCGGGAGAGAAATGGAAGTTAATCCACCAAGAGATCCACTTCATCATCCAACCTAACATGGAGAAAGTGAGAGCGGTAAACTTTCGGGTTTTAAAACTCTTTCTCACGCCCTGCAGTCCATGACCTTTTAATCTTCTTCGAAATCTTCAAATAAGGGGAGGATAAAGGGACCGGAGTTCACGGAGACAAGAGACTTCTTCTTAATTAGAATTCATAGCAGAAGGGAAAGGACCAAAAGACATTTTAAAACTCTTAGAACTTCAGAAGGAAGGTTTGAATTTAATAAATATACAAAACAGTCAAGGAGCTTCTTTTAACGAGTGACTTCATATTGTCACACAATTTTACGGCATTGTGGTCATGCAAATTAATCTGTCATAGAATGGTCAAAAGGAATTCACCATTTCAGGATGCTCTGAAAACATACTATGCTAATCTCAAAAATGTCATGAATTCTAATCGTCGAAGCAAAGAAGCATAGTCTTACGATTCAAATGGCAAGACATGTATAATCGCTCAAAGGAAATACCTGCAAAAACGCTTGAAGGCTGTGAAGGAAAAAAGCTTCAAGTATAATTAAAATCTTGCAAACTTAAGAACTGGAAAAATACAAGTAAATGGGGGATTGTGGCTAGAAATTCCAGACATTTTTGCAAATAAAAAGGCACAACAATCAACCTATTTTCTGATATAAATGGCCTAATTTTTTAAGATGAAATTTTTCTGACGCATATAAGGCCTTAAGGCTTTCGTCGTTTGTAACAAAAAAATGACGTATAAATGTCGTCCGTATACATTGATGGTTGATAAATTGCAACATCGTTCTGTTACTGTCAACTCCATTACAAACTTTAAAAGAAAGTAAAATGATGAGAGAACATGAGTATGTCGGATTCAATTGTGTTGTAAGATGGGTAGAATTTGAGACACAAGAGAATGGAGAAAGGCGGAGGACAGAGATCAGATTTCGGTTCCTTTGACACTGCTCGGAGAAAGTCAGAAAGTCTCACATTTCCGGATTAGTATTCCGCTGGAGAATCGACGATTACGAGAAGTGTTTGAGCAAATATTTAGAAAAGGAGAAGACAAGGGGAAGAGCAGAAATCTCATTCCACTTCCAATCTTCTTTCTCTCCAGATTATTTTTCTTCTTCATCTTCTCACTTTCTCTTTTTGTCGCTTTCTCCTTTTACTCTTAATAATCATCCACAGCTTCTCGCCTCCCTCAAAGACAACAGTTTTGCTACATTACACAACATTTGCAGTTTGCGATGCAAAATGTGTTGCACTTCCTGCACGAATCTTGACGGCGACAATACTCAAGTGAACCCTCTTGACTTGAAACGCAAAACGGAAGTGGCGTAGCTGAAGTTCATTAAGTTTCCCTTCCTGTTTCCCGTCCATTGCCACTTTCCTCTTTTGTGAATATAAACAGTTGACATTAAGTGAAAGTCTCAAATGACTTTCACCACGGCTTGGAAAATCCTATTTTCACCTTTCAACTTAACACGTCGAAGCACTTTAAATTTCATTCTCATTCAACTCTGATTTGCTTTTCTTAAATACCATATAGCACAAATGGCACAGTTGATCTTTTCTAGCAAAAGTATAAAAGCTTTCTTTGGTAAACTTACAGTATGCATTCAGCCCCATTCTTTCTAAACAAATCGTAAACAGTTTGAAAAATGACTGTAGAACAAAGCCTGCCTTAGTGCTGGAATGACTCTGGTCTTTAAGAATGGATTACAATGATGGCAGTGTAATTTAACATTTCTCCAATTTCCTTGTAAGACGAAGTCTGTTGTGGTTTTGATGATACTTGCAAGTCACCGGCAGTTTATTTGCCTTCTTCCATTTTGCCTTAATTTCACTCATTCCATCTGTCACTTTCCTTTCCTTCTTCCAATAAACTAGACAACAAAAAAATCCATTACTGCTCCTGACACTTGAATTCAAAATGATTCTTTTCATGTCAAACTCTTACTTTCCATTTTGAATGCTTCATTTTTAACCGAAATGTGATTTATTCCTTGAGCTCTTGGGTTGGTGAATATTTCATCATGCTCTCGGAGGGAGAGATCAAGATTACTATAAATATGGCAATGTTTAATCCTCTTAAAAGGAAAATTGAATTGGGTCCGGGTTAATAGTTTTGCCCTGACCTTTGGATCCTTGATGAGTTCCATGAGAACTTTCTTTGATTACGTGAAGAGTCGAAATTTTACGGACAATAAATCCCGTCGTCTAAAACTTTGGAGTCATTTCATATATCATGGTGATGATCATGATCATCAAAAAGTGAAAGCAGCAGTCTGTGGAACGGCGAACAGCGTCGGCGGTGGCTTTGAAAAAGTGAAAGTGGAGCAGGAGGGGGAAAGAAAAGGGAAAATGGAGGTTTTAACAATCAAAACTAACAACTCCCTCCTCCGACCAACTTTTTCTTGAGTGAAGTTTCATAGGATAATCAATGATCCAATGAGGTCTTCAGGAGTTAAGTCGCAGCATTCAATTTTCAAAATCAAGACCCACATTTTCATCTATATAGGAAGAAATATAAACTAAACTTTTTCTATCAATACACCCAGCAGAAAAAGTTTAGGAATCACGCGGTTTTCCACGCGTCCCACTACTCCCACTTGTCCATCTAGACAGCACGCATTTAGACCCAAGGAGAAAAGCCAGTTGTCAACTTTTTTTTAGAGAACTACCATAGAATTGACCAGAAGGAACTTTTTGTACGTGTGGTGGACGTTGACTCCTGGTAGGGGGTCACTGGCTCGTCCTGGATTCTCTCTCTGCCATGACTTATCTATCTCGTGGTTAATAAAGTTTAGGGGCTTAACTTGGTATTTACTTCCAATTTCGGGTGGACATGGAACATGACCAACCCCGGGAGGCAAGGAACCAATGGGAGACTCTGTGAAAAAACGGGAAGAGAAAGTAATTGTGTTGCTTTGTATTCTGCTGGAGGCCATGGGCCTCGGCCGCGAAGACAAAAGAGAAAGTGAACACGTCTTCAAAGAACAAAAGTCTTCAATCATAAACAATATTCCGGGCAGACTTCCGTCTCTGGATAGAGATGGATGACTCAAATGCTATTAAAAGAAGTTTGATGAAGAAAAACGAGATGGACGAACAATCGTCTCTCGAGTTCGTTCACGCGCGAGTCATGCATCAAAACTGGTTATGTCACCACAGCACCTCCGCCTGTTTGACGAAAATCTAAGCTAAGTCTAAGAACTAGAATCCGATAAAACTTGTTTGCGCTTGGAGCTGAATTGAATTTACATTGCATTTGAATAGAATCGGATTTGTCAAAATTAAGTTGCGGTGATCCAAGTTTAGGGAAAGTTTGACTAATAATCCCTTCGCCTTTGTTTTCAGCTTACGACTTTCTTTCTCCTGCCTGGGAAAGTTTTTAGGCGCTTCTGGAATTCCATTTCTTGCTCTCACCCAAAACTAGTTTTCCCTTAATATTAAATTTATTTCCAAAGTATAAAGTTGAGGACAGGAGATAAGACTTTGAGAGCGTGTTGGTTTGAAAGCCCAGAGGCGGGAAAACTCTTGAACTTTCCCGCAGTAGTGGATCCCTTTTGTAACTTTTTTTTTGGAATTTTCTAATAATAGTTGCAGCTAATCATGTTTAGCTTTTATACGATTAGGCAGAAAGTCTCTTCTGTAGAAAGCTCCTCGACTCCAAAGTCGTGCCTCAGATGCGACCCAGGAGATGAATTTTTTCTCATCAGTGCGGGGAAAGTGAGTGAAATTTCTCTTTTGGTTGTGGAGAAAACTAATTTCTTTAGGGTAGGGGATTGGGCCGTGTCCTTAATGAAAGAAGCGGGAATCAACACAAGGCAAAAAGAACTCACCGAAATGGAGTTTCGACCAGCCCCAGGGAAATCCGTTGATTTCAGTGTGGCCCATTTTTTCAGAAAGTCTCGGACGTAGCGGCGGTTTGGGTCCACAATTCGGAAGCCGGTGACATTTACTACTCCGTACTCCTTAATGGATGACTCCCAGGGCTCGTCCATTGCCTACCAATCACATAACAGAGATCAGTCTCACAAACCACTTACATCCCACTAATAGTCGCTCAAATTGTCACCAGAGGACAGTCATTCAGGATGCTTCTAAAGCACCATGTTCAGGTTTCCTCTAAATAACTCTTCCGATGCATAACCACTATCTTGCCCATATTGCAGCCCAATGTTATCTTCAAGTTTTGTGCGGCGTAAAAGTATGAAATGGATTGGAAGGAAACGAGTTGAATGGCGGGTGGGATTGAATCGGGGTCTGAATGTGTTGAAGATCATGTAAAGATTGGGCAGAGAGTGGTGCGTGTTGGATAATGGTAATGTCCTGGGTCGAACCGGGTGAAGTAAAGGATATGGTGGGTGTAGATATTGTTGATACGGGTATCACCGGGTATCATTTGGGTTGACTCACCAGTCCAGACAAGAGGTAGTGGTAGGTCCTTCGGCCCATGTGGACGTCCTGAACATGGCTGATAATCACTTCCTGGGCAAGGGCGGCAGGGCAGTCCAGGATCACGTACTTTGGAGCCCATCTGCGTCCAGGAACATAAAAATCCGAATGAGAAAGCATTCATCATACCAAGGGAGAAAGGCACAGGCCCTATCTCTCCACAATTGGGATAAATAGCCACACTTTCTCCCAAGAGCTTCTTTGTACAAAGTCACCAGCACACCCGAGGAAGGTCTTAATGGACTTAAAGTGAAGGCAAGGAATCTTAATTTCATTTTTCTCTGGATTTTATGGTCCAATTAAATGAATTTATTTTTTAATTTGAACAGATAAAAAGGGGAACCCAGTTGGATGATTGGTGAGAGTGTGAGTTGTAATTGAAATTAATTACAGAGGAGCAACTGGAGAGCCAATCAGGCGCAGCTGTAGATTTCAATGTAACACTATCTTAACCTTTAGTCTACTCGAGGCTCCTTTCTTCTGTGGTATTCTTGTCAGTCTAAATTACATGGTTGAACCCATATAACTTCCAAAATGAAGGATTTTTCTAAATAGAACCTGCAGTGAAAGGAATGCAAAGGGAGGTCGTTTGTTACTTAAGTAAGTTTGTCGATTAAGTTGAATGGATGAGAAGGTTCATTTGGGGAAAGACAAAAGGAAGGACTTTCTCCATTTGAAATTTCCCAGTAGTTCTCACTTTCATCTCCATTCCTTCTTTCGCTAGAAAGTCTATTACTCCTTCTGGAAGTATCAACCCAATGTCTACCTTCTATGGAAGAGCAGCCTGTAGCATTTAATTAGACAAATGATGATAGTGGAGAAAGGCAGGAGGAAGTTCCGGCTCATAAGACTTTCCCCTTTTTCAAACTTCCCACCGCAGTACCTACAGCCCAAGAGGTCGGCATTTAAAAGGATTCCTGGCATATCATTTACGGCCGATCTATCTCCCTGTCCTCCCCAATTTATTTTTATGTCTACTCTAAGTACCCCCTTCCAGCTATAACCTCCTGCTACCTTCTTCCCTACCATAAAAACATCCCTACTACAATACGCGCCCTGATTCTTCTAATCTCAGCTTTATGAAAATTACTTCCTCTTCAAGATGGCTTCCTTCCTTTCGCCAGGTTAAACTAACCGTCAATTCTCCCTTTCACCTGCGGGTAGTTACTCTACTAAGGCCATAAGACTTGAAACTTAAGTACTACCCAGAGAGAGGTCACAACTGACAACGCATAAACATCAAGAGTAGGACAACGTTGTAACTGACGTGTACAGAAGAAGAGACTTAAGAACTGAGGCTGTAAAAACAGTCACTGTTCGAGGAGTGGTGGTATTACCATAAGAATTGACTCCATCATCACGTTTATGGTCATTGACACTTTTAATTTTTCGTCGGCTCTGAAGATGCACTTACCCCAGTGTCTCAAGAAAATCTAATACGGAGTAGAGGAGTGCTGGGAAAAGTAGGGAACTGAAGAGGCCTCATGGGATGGGACATTATGATAACCAATGTTCAAAATGGGAATGGGATTCAGCAGTATACGTAGGCAGGATTCTCAGTTAATTGAGTTGCTTACTCTCTACTTTGAGGGCTACTTTGTTCCACTTGGCCTAAAATTAGGCTCTTCAAGAATCCTTTGGCCCCTTTTCGCATTTCGAAGATGAGGGAGCTTCCTATGGCACTTGACATAAGGGAGACATTCAGGGAAATTGTATTTCCCGCCTTCCCTGCCTTTTGCGTGAAGGTCTTCTCAC
The DNA here is from genome assembly GCA_009869845.1 of Pseudachorutes palmiensis. Lineage (NCBI taxonomy): Eukaryota > Metazoa > Arthropoda > Collembola > Poduromorpha > Neanuridae > Pseudachorutes > Pseudachorutes palmiensis. The sequence goes on along the minus strand of VNWY01000073.1, from coordinate 47,311 downwards.
CCTTAACCACAACCAACAAAGGGACTCATTATGACGATGACGACTAGAAGAATAGAAGAAAGTGATTCCTTTTTCTCATCTAGCTGTGCTTGTGTCTGAGTCAAAGTCGTTGTTTCCAAGTGTGTGGAGACGGGAGAAAGGTGTCTCTTTCAAAGTGAGCGACCACATCAACCGAACTCCTTCTCTGGGTAATGGACTCTTTTGAGTTGGACTTTCCCTCTGAAGAAAGGTAATTTGGTTGGTGGTGGTGGTGGAATCCCTTCAGGAAAAGGACGTGATCGTAAAGAGAAAAGGAAAGGGCAAAGTGCATTTTGATGTTGTGCCTGCGGGAAGTCTCATCGTAACAATAACTTCACATCTCCTCCTGAATAAATTCAGAGGATCGTCATCCTCGTCTCCTTTTCAAAAAGCCCTCCAAGAACAAGAGTATAACCAAGACCAGATGAAGGAGCTTTCTCCTACTCAGCACAATGAAAAACTCAACGCTAAAAATCAGGAGCAACGGAAAGTAACAACCACGAACAGTCTAAACAGCACTGTAAAATCGACGTAAAAGAGCCGAATCCGCCCAAGATTGAATTGAATCCACATGGAGTTTGAATGATTTACCAATTCACAGAAGTGCTCATCTTAAACCTTGTAGCACCTGATATAAACATTAACTATCAAAATTATTTTATTATAAGCAATTTCAATTCAAGATTAGCTTCCGATACTTAATAAAATGAACATAAGAAATTAAATAAGGTTAGGTATAAATAAAAAAAACTATATGATAAAGAGTTATTTCATTATGCTAATGTTAGTGTTTTGGCTGCGCGTGCTCTTGCAAATGAGAACGTAAGTGGTGCAAAATTGACAGAATACGAAAATTGGAATAACAAACACAGAAACAGAATAAAAATTGTTGCTTTCGGAAATATAAGCAATAGTTGCAACTTTATAAGGTGGCAACTAAAGTTGAATTTCCCAATCATAAAGAAGCACAGTGTGGTTGCATACTTACATTACATGGCTTGCACAAGGCCGAATCAGATTTGTCATTATACAGGGTTAGATACTCACCCTCGACCTATGTCATTAACCACATACAGAAGAGTCCATTAATAAGATAAAGTTACAAAAGTTAGTACCCCTAACAGATAGACGGACGCGATGATCCTAGAACCCCGTTCAGTTCTGCTGCCCGCCTTTAATAAAAGAGAAAGTCTTTCTCTCATTTCACAACTCACACGACTCCACTGCTCTTTAAACCTTCCCTTCTCTCTTCCAAATGACTTTAAACAAAAAATATAACAGTAAACCTCACTTTCACCAAGGCGCTCAGGACTTAAGGCTATATGACACAGATGCTCGCTCTGAAGCTCAGAAACAGAGTTCATAATTTACGCATTCTCATGCACGCACGGGATGAAAGGACTCACAAAAGTATGAGAACAAACGACTCCATGGCCACACATTAACTCATCATGAACATAAACTTACAAAGAATTTGACAACTTTAGGTAATTTAGAACCGCAGTGAAACCTCGGCTCCGTAAAATCTTAATTTGTAGTTAAAAAAGTAAAGTAAGTAGCCTCCCCCTGTTGACCCGATTACGAGGGACAGAAGTTGAGTTTCGAAATATGTCCCAATAGCTAACTTCCGTTTAAGCTAAAATCGATCGATAAGTTAGATTGTTTTGGAACTGTTCGAATTTTTCTGCACTTGAGGCACGAGAAGGCCAAGAAGCCAAGCGAATGTGGCAACACTCAAGCTAAGAAAATCATTAAAAGAGCATTGTGAGCCATATTGTGCATTGCATTCAACTGCTGCTGCAGAAATGAAAGATTCACGAAACATAAATCCGTGAGACTTTCATCCCTCCTTACTTTGTTGTATTGCGTTGCTACATTTGAAGATTTCCTTGATCTTCTGGTGGATTTATTCTTAATTCCCCACGTAGATTCTCACTCCTTCGCCTTTTCTTAATTAAAATGACTTATTAAAGGGAAGAAAGTTCCCGGTGTGAATCCTTTCAAAGTTAAGTTTCACGAGAGCAGAGCCCTAGAGGCGTCCTAAAGCTCTAATTTAATTCTGGATTTGAGAGTTATATGAAGTCCACCAGATTTCAGAGTGACAGACGGATTTTCGTCGCTCCAATCATACTCTACGCAGGCAAGCAACTTTCTTCTGACTTCCTCCTTTGGGATGAAAAACTTCGGGGAACTTCATTCTTCACACATCAAAAGAATTATATTCCAATTTCCGCCTAGCCATACAACACACGGCTAAAATTCAAGGCAGTAAGTGCGTATATATGTACACACCTCAACACTCGCGCCCATTATTGAAGGTCTAAAGACGTTTTTCCTTCAACAGGGTCTGCTTCGGCGCCAATTGCTGAAAGTTTTGATTTGAAAGGATTGGGGTTTATAACTTTCCGAGTGTTAATGGTTTCCAATCCAGAAAAGTCATAAAGCCATAGGATGCGTATGGTCACGTGGATAGCAGAATCCTTTGGTTACTTTCCATTGTGTTGTGATGACCTATAGGAAACTAATCTTGATTTATGTCGATGGAGCAAGAGTATGAACCTCCTAAAGATTAAAGTTTCAGAAGAACTTTTGCTTACACTAAGCTTCTGCTCTCTGCCCTGATTTATGGCCATTCTCTCAATTTCAATACGAAAATCAAATCCATTCACTTGCAGGTGAGTGGAGTTATTTTGATACTTTGTGTCAGCCTCTTTATTCGCATGTGAAAAAAAGGCATAAAACCCTTGACGAATTTCTCTGATCGTTGATGAGAGTATTCTAAAAAGTGAAAAAGTTAAGAAGTTAAAAGTGAGGGAGAGATCTATTGCGTCTATTTTCTTCTGCTAGGGCTCAACTTTAACTTCAAAAGTGGCAGAACTTTTTCTTCGGCTGCGGGTTTTTGGCTTCTCTTCTCTGAATTCTTATAAGGGAAAGTGGAGCCTTTCACTGCTGCAGCAATTGAGAAAAGAGTTTGAGCAAATCCTACTCGACGTCTTGACCTTTTAGAATAAATTCAAAGACTATTAAAGTTGACGGGCGGCAGATTTATGAAAGTCGAATTGAAGGAAAATGGGATTGGGGACTATATCGCGGCCCAGCGTCACTGTTAATTTAAATAGCTGCCGCTCAAGTACGCCACGCTATAAGAAATTACGAAATATATCAAACTGCAATTGCTTTCGACTCGGTTATCCGGAACCCTTGGAAGTGATTTGTTGTGGCTAGAAAACAGAAACCAATACATGATACAATATCCAGGAATCAAATTATGATAAAAAAAACATTCGACTAAAATTAGTCAGCAACGACCGCAATATTTTCCCTGGCTCTCAACTAGGGGCCAGGCTGAAGTGATTACTGTCGCACTAATCGACAACAAAATTGAAAGATTGCTTGGATTCAGATCGATTACAGTATAAATTCGACTACTACAGTATGCAGTATGAGGTCTATAATGCCGTTAAGAAATTTTTTTGTCTTAAAGTTTTGATAAGCTTTTTCAAACTGTTTGATCCATACTTGAGTTAAACGTAGCTGACGAAGGGAAGTCTGAACTCATTTTTATGTGGAAATAATATGACCTAATTTGAATTTATTTCATGAGCTGAGGATTGGCGTTATCAAAAGATCTCGGATCGTAAAAGGAGCTGAATGGAGACAATTGAAAGAAACTTTGAGAACTTTGGAGGAGTCTAAAGGAGAGAAAGTTGGGAGAAAGTATACATAGAGACAAAAGGAAACCTTTTTTCTCGTGGCTTTGTGACAAAGTTTTTGCTCTCCCCTGACTCTTGGACTCTGGGCAAGGGAACGATGGTATGACTTACCGATTTGTCATTTCAATCTCACGAAGAATGTTGAGAGTTTCGTTTGCTCCTGAGATTTGCTTTACCACATCAATACGGAAGGACTCGTTGGACACCGATAAATCTTGAAATATCGACTGCAGACGGAGGAGACCTAAAGGAACAAAGGACAGCAAAAAGAGAGTTATGAGAGAAAGCTCGGTAAGTAAAAAGTGGGGAGGAATAAACGCCGGTTGCCGGTCAGCTTTGGCTCACACATATGGGACCATCCTATGGTCATTTTTGTGGTCATTTCATCCCCTCGATCACCCAATAAACTCCATGTTCAGCCTGACGTTATGACAAGGATGGTCATATGGAACCAGATGACTATTTATGACACGTCAAACCCATTCCTTGCACCACCGCATTGGTTTATGTAAACACCGCCACCGCCACCCGGAAAGTGTGCCTTTCACTTCTTTTGCTTGAAGGCCACTTTCCGCCACTTGAATTTTTCAAATTGATCATTTTGTATTCCTGCCTGGGCCTGTTCTTTTCTTAATGAAAACCATTCCCAATCTCCCCGTCACCGGTGAAGATGAAAGTAAACAGTTTGAAAGAATTGAAATTTATGTCCGTAGAAATTGTGTATCACCATCTGACCTCACGTAGCCACAACTTTGCTGTACACACTTGAGGCTTGTGTATGAATGTTGCTGAGCGGAAGTTTTCAATTCCAATCCCATAAATATGGGAAGCATGCAGGAGTAGTGGTGGAAGGAGGAAATGTTGAAAGTGGATTGAAAGAAAGTAGGTCGAGATAATTCAATTTGTGGAGAAAGCAAGTTATGCAAAAATCATGTTCCTCCTTTCAGGAGTTCAGAGGAGGATGACAACGACTTCACAAAAGTTTCCTTCTTTTAAGAAAATTAGATCAGCCCGTCCCTGTCGGGAGGCTGCGGAGAGTTAAGCGCGGTTCATTTGCAGCCGTTTTCATGTTGCCCATAATCATAAGGAGTGGAGACATAATTCCATTGGTGATTCCAAGATTGTAGGAGAAGAAAAGATAAATTCGCCAATTTGGGATTCTGGTTGAGCGAGTTCATGGTCGTCAGTTCCATGGCGACGTCGTCTTCGTATTGGCGGAAGCGTGTCTCATTGACCGTAAAATGAAGATGAGAGTAACTAACGCTACGAGGGATGGGACTCTCCTTTTTATCGTATACGAGTGTGGCTTGTAGGAAACAAGGGAAGGCAATTACAAGTCTGATTAAAGTGAAAGTTGTGTAAGTAGTTCTTGAATGGTCGATAAAAGTAATAGAGTTCGAGAGTCCTTTTGAATGAATGATAAACCTAATCTCCCCAAAGGGAGCACCACCAGCACAAAGAGCGCGGGAGGCTCAAAAGACAATGGAGAAACCGCACATACACAAGAGCAAGAGGGAAGAAGGAGGAATCAAATGAAATCGAAATAAAATCCAGCCACATTTTTTACGATCTTAACATCCCCATCTTGCCTTTCTCCAAACACTACTAACTCAGAGATAGTAGTTCGATTGCGATGGATTTTTTTTGCAAAGGAATCAGATTTGCACTCCATTCTCTCAAAGAGTTAAAGAAAAAGCTCTAATTCCCTCTTCTTCTTGTGGATCAACATCAAATATTTAGGGAAACAGGGCCCTTCGTTCCCCGTTCGTTTCTCGAGGGAAAGGAGAAGGAAAGAACAACAGAATGTAAAATCCATAAAATCCACTTGGGTGGAGATGAGCGGCCGGGGATTTGAGCCCTTGTGTCCGCATCCATTCCTTTTTCTTAACACAAACCGAATCCAGATTCTTCATTTCCGTTCAAACTAGCCTAAACTCTGGAGGTTTTAAAAATGCTTACGTGTTCGAATTAGCTCAACAAAAGTTTGACTTTCATCAATCTACTGATGCTGCTTAGGAGGGAGGATGGAACGCGTCGGAAGCATCTCAATTTAAAATTTGGCGTCCAATCTCCTGTTCAAGGGAACTATTGCGTGATCCTCTGGAATACTTTAGCACGGCTTTCAAGCCTTTTCCCTCGTACTGGAGCAATATTTGTGATAGGATGCTTGTGCTTTCCCTCCCACTGTAGCCATATTTCAGTGGGGATGGTGGCGTTTAGGCCCATTTTCGTAGGAAATAAAAACAGGAAATGGTGAAATGGGAGCCTCCTCCGAACCCTTGATCTCCATCTCCATTCTTTCCAGCTCTAAATAACTCTTCCATCATTTATCCTTATCCCAATGTTCTCAGTTCTCCAACACAATACAAATACCAGCCCATGACAAAATCAGTCTCATCTCCCATTAGGCCAACAGAACATTCAGACCGTTATCGCATTCATAGCTTTAGGCTACTAAAGCAAATGGACAAACACTACTATGATCCTACTGATCCAAATTGGATCGTCACAATCTGCGTATTAGCAGTAAAATCTGTTCCAGCACGCATTTACTTCTGAATGGGAGAGTACCGAGTCCTTTTCAACATTTTATGGCCATTTTATGGCCTTACGATGCTTTAGATTTAATTTGCTTCTCTCAGTTTGTCGAGCTTTCAGATTTAAGAAAAGCTACTGGAATGAAACAGAATCTTAAAATAATCAGGATGAAACGGAATAGGTAAAGAGTTCATGTAACCACTTTGAATCTCAAATATAAATATTTATAACAAGAGCTAGGTGTGTCGCTTCGTGCGACAGACGTTATTAAATAGTTGTGCATCATAACGTCAGATTTTTGACGTGCGCTCCGCTAGCGTGTTTGCCTAAGGCTGCGATGAGTTGGTGATGGGTGAATAGAGCCTGTAGTGATTATTTTTTCCTTCCAGACGAATGAGTATTTAAAAGCATGTAGCTGGTTTCCTAGGGTATGTCTTGGTTACGGAAGCTTCAGTATGATCATTAAGACACTCGTAAGAGTTACATTCAATGTCATACTTTAAGGATCGAAATTATAATGAATTGAGTTAAAGATTTTCCTTTGGATTACGTCGCAAACACGTGTTAAAAAAAGGAGAGAATAATTTAGATAATCACTGCCTTTCATATAACGTGACTTCGTCATGAGCCTTCTCTGGCCTTGCTCTTTTTGGCTCCAGTAAATCTGGGGAGTGACTCCCATATGGCAAGGGTGGTGGATGATTTGCATGAAATATAATTCCTTTCCTCTTCCTGTCGCTTTCCCAAAGAAAGTATGGCCACGACCACCGCTACCATCAGCCAAGACCATCATCTACAGAGCAGTGCTATAGGAAAGCGACTCATAACTCTCCAGCGGAAGAAGCCCCACCATCATCCTGGAACTCAATCCGCACCCCTAGCCTGTCTTAAGGAATAGGTAAGAAGAAAAAATTTGTTGGCACGAAAAGGAGAAGAGGAGGGAAAGCATAAATTAGGGATACGAAGAGGATCAAGTGAAAGCACAACCAACCCACATCTTCATCCCTATTCTCACTACAGCCCGAATATTTGAAAAGCTGCCTTTAATTTTTCCATCTTTTTTGTAATACCCCAGGATGACTTTCTCCGAGCGTGTGCTCCCGGACTGGCAGGAGCATTAGGGACGGATATTTCCCCAGCAGCTAATAATAATAAAATGGAGATCCTTCAATCATAATCAGGAGGAAGGGGAGGATGACACTCCAAATGTCGCAGACGGAGAAAGCATGAAGGTGAGGGGGATTTGAAATTATGCTTAGACAAGAACGTTCTCTCCTTAGAGAGATTGGGAATCTATTTAGAATAATGTAAGTAGCTTTTCTTTCTTTTACAGAAGCTTCCCCATCTGCCTACCAATCCGCTTCCACATGTCTTCTCACCCTTTGCCTAAACTTTTTAATACAAAACAAAATCACAAATACCCTAAGCTCTCATTTTGAAAATACTTGAGATTTCATTTAAATTCAATTCCAAAAGAGTATCGTAAAATTTTAGGTTCATAAACTTACAGCAGTTTTCTAATATGGCTACAAATTGACAAAGAAAACAAGGAAACAGAGTAGGAATTTAATTTTGTTGCCAAATTCTAAGAGAAAATTGCAATCCTCTTGGATAGGAAATTGGTGAAAGTAGGGCATAGGATTATGAGGCGGAGAGAGGAAATAAGCTTATAGCAGGGTAGTGTGAAAGGGCGTTAAAAAGTTGTAAAACCGGAAAACTTGGACTTGAAATATAAGGAAAATATCGGACAAAGTATACACTTCAAGACTACGTGAGATGTTGGTGAAAGTGAGGGAAAGCACGCCTTTCAGAAGTACACGGGTTAGAAAATGGAATTGAGAACAGGAATTTTCACTAGAGTAAAGAGCAGGTTGGGGGTTAAAATAGCCGTAGCTTTAGTAAGGGAATTCCTTGAAGAACTTCTAGTAGAATTGAGAAGCGCTTTGTAACTTTAAGGTATCGTCTCCCTCCCGTAAGTGAAAGCATAGTGAGTCAGTGAAAGTGGTGAACATGATTCTGTAGTCATGTTGAGCAGGATGTTCTCTGATCTATCCAAGTGATCTTCCTATTTTCCTTTTTCAACGTCCTGATAGGTTATTAGACCCTCCATTATTACTTCCTTTCCATCTTCCTTCCTTTTCTCAATAAAATTTACATTATCATCTTCTCTTCTCTCTCCATCATTCTCCAGTCAACCAGCGTGAGACTGACTCCAGTTGAAGTAACAACCGCAGGTGGAACCTACATCCTGGGAAAGTTAGTCTGCGTCCTCATTTTCTGAGTATAAAGTCAGGCACGTGAGGGCCAGAGGAAAATCGCCATCCGCACATTCACACACGTGAGGGAACTCGAACGCTTGGCTTAAAGTTTCGACCGATTGCTCACGAGTCACGATTGAAAAGAAATCAGAGGAAAAGTTAGGAGCGTGAACGGACGTCCGTGTGTGATCCCTTTGCTTTCACTTTTTGTGTCTCTGTATCGACATGGTGTTGGTTCGTGGTGGAGCTCCGCTGTTCTGACACGCTGGATTGGAGCCTTCCTCGAAAGGAAGTGAATTGAAAAAAAAACGAAGAGAAATCGGTTGAATGGGTGGGTGGGAAAGGAGAAAAGGAAAAGAAAAAATTCGATGGGTGAAGTGAGGCAGGAGAAAGTCCACGTCCCTTTCCCTTCTTTCAGTTTCGACGACCAAAGGAAGATAAGTCGCCTTCCGCCGACTTTCCTCAGGAAAGGGCAAGGGAGCGTGCCAAAATTAGTAAAACTCTAATTAATTCCTGTCAATAGAAAATCCTTATTTTGCTCTCCTTTCTGAGCTCATCTTCTGCCAATTTTGGCTTTCCTTCCTTCCCTCGCCGCACTCTTAACCTCTTCAACTTTTGACACCTTCACGTCTCCCTCATTCTACCCCTTTGTCAGCTATTTAACACATGTCTGAACCGCAACAAAAGAATCATCATGAAAGGACCGGGCACGACGCTACCATTTATTTCTAAACCAGATTACAAATTATATACCACTATATATAGTTACTACTTTCTTAGCAATTCAAATAGGCCTTCGGCTTAGTAGTTATTTCTAACGCGACGCAAAATATTTATAAGTATGTTCGGTATCAACGTAAGCGTACTTTGAAACCCTGTGCCGCTGGTTCGAAAATGTCCGTGTACAACAAGCACTTCCGTCCGGTTGAATAAAACTACATTTGGCGATAAGTGCCTATGAACCCTGGAAATAAAGATATTTTTTAGCTAAAACCAAAAGTATTTACCATTATGGTTGGGACATGCATTGTGCCAGGGCTAATTCCTCCAGACCTAATTTCTAGCCAGCTCAAATCTAAACTGATTACATAGAAATAACCTTATAAATCAGGCTTATTCTTCCATTTTGCAAAATGGTTTTACAAGAATAAGCTTTATTCACAGCAACTAATGTTAGTAAACCTTGTAATTTGTGTACTGGCCATTCCCATGTACTATTACACTAATATGCATCACTCCTTGAATTCCTCACTCGACTACGGAAAAATTCGTAATGCGTTTCGGAGTCACTGAACGGGTATTTTGGGTTCCAGTTCGGTTGCTTCGGTAGAATCGGAACACAATGGCAGCTCCCGTCGGGCTGAATAAAATATGCTAAGCTTTGCCTATATTTGGTCTGATTTTTTCTCAAGACATGAACTCTATGAGCCTGAAAATGCATACACTGTTAAACTCATTAGTTCCGAATATTATATTCGATATCTTACGATAGCAGGGATAATTCCTCCAGAATAAATTTCCAGCATTAGTCCGGCATTGAGGACAATGGTGTCCTTGATTGGTGGAACAGGGATCCAACTTCCGTCTAACATTTTAGCCTCTAAGCCACCAGCTTCATCTTGGAACAGGAAAGTAAACGTTCCCCAATCAGCGTGTTCTCCCAGACGTACAATTTTATCGGCATGCAAATTCTCTGGCAAATCTGGAACTTCGACCACCGGAAAATAATAGTTGGTTCGGATAATATTGTGTGCTCGAATAGAATCATCGTTAAGAGCTTTGTGTCGATTTACGAGCTCATCTTCATCAGCAAGACCCAAATAAACGGCAAAGCTGCGCAGAAGTTTATTGCTCAATTCCTTAAGCGATGCACGGAGTCCGTCAACTAAATCCTTCAACCCTGGCACTTCAGCAGGGAAGTTTGTCTCAGAATTTGCCTCATCTCCCCAAAAGTCAAAACATTCTTTCAAATCTGCAGGTGCGGAGCCCTTCAGAGCCTTTTGTATTTCATCTAATCTGGGAACAGCAAATGAGTTTTTGAGGCATCACGCACATACACGGCATATGCTTACTGCTCGTCCTCTGCCGGGCTAAAACCGTGAAAGACTTCCACGGCGTCTCCCTTTCTGTACTTTTGTTTCACTTCTTTGGACAAATTGAAAAATTCCCTTGATTTTTCATAAAATGTTTCAACCTATCAACCAAGTTTTAGTCAATTTATTGTAAACAGGAGTTAATTTCAGATAATTACCATTTCTTGCTTTACGCCGTGATTCTTTAAATACACAAAACCGATGTCTCGCATGGTGTTACCCAGGTCTTCCGTAAACTTTTCAAATGCGACTCCTTGCCTAAACTCTTCCAGGGACCCTGCCAATCCGGAGCAGTCAATAACAGGGATTTTCTTAAGATCGTGCATTATTGTCCGAGCTGAAGATTCCGAGTGAATAATTTCTTTACTCTTTGTATGCACCTTAAATAAACATCTATTGCAAAACCAGGCTACAAGGTTAAGCTAATAGTATTGCACGCTTTCCTTATGATATGAGACCCGTATAAACCGCTTGAAACTAAGAAACCTGCATCTGCCGTCAATTGAAGATTTAATTTCAAACTTATGGTAGTGCCCTTTGCACTGTCCTTGAAAATAGAAAACTAGATTTTTCCTTAAACAGGCTAAAATATGTTTCGATGGGAATCAGCAATCAGGGAAGGAGGAATAATTTTATTAAAGCCAAACTTTGAATCGTGGAGATTTCTGGTTCACGAATTTGTCACACGCTATCTTTTCTGATAAGTAAACTCATGTCTAATATTTTATTTCCATTACGATTTACTAAAGTTTAAATCTTAGTCAGGATGAAGAAATATTCAAAATAAGTGTGTACAATTCTAGTAACCATCATCCATCCTGGTGTTTCTCACTCGGTTCCAGAAGAAATCATAATGAGGTTCTGTCTCACTGTACGGGTATTCGGGAACCCAGTTTGGTTGTTTCGGAAGAATCGGCATACAGGGAGCGTTGCCGTCGGGCTGCAGGAAGTATCCGATGCTTTGCCGATAAGTACGCCGGTTTGTAGTTGTGGCATGAACTCTATGAGCCTGCGAATTTAGGTTATCGAAATAAGCTGCTTTATTCTTTTATATTACAGTGGGCAACTTACGACTGCAGGGATAAGGCCGCCGGACCAAATTTCCAGCATAAATCCCGCATTCAAGACGATTGAATCCTTGATTGGAGGAACGGGTATCCATTCTCCGTCTGACATTCTAGCTTCCAAGCCACCAGCTCCATCTTGGAATAGGAAAGTAAAGGTACCCCAGTCAGAGTGCTCTCCCAATCGCTTAGTTTTTTCTTGCCCTTCTTCGATCGAGTCTTCGTCGTGAGTGAGCGGGAAATAGTAGTTGCTTCGAATAACAGTTTGAGTTTCGATGGAATTATCCTCGATAGCTTTGTGGCGGTTAATGAACTCGAACTCATCTTCAAGGCCGAAGTAAACACCAAAACTGAGAAGTAGCTTTTTGCTCAGATCTTTGAGAGACGAACGAAATTCGTCAACGGCCTTCTTTAACCCTGGCACTTCGTCGGGGAAGTGTGACTCCAGATTAGCCTGGTATCCCCAAAAGTCGAATGCTTCCTTCAAGTCCTCTGGTGCGAAACCCTTGTCATTCTTCTCTATTTCACCAACCCTGATAATAATATTAGATGAAGTTATAAAATGATGGGGTAGCATAAATATGGCTCTGTAAGCTCACTTTTCCATTACGGCTGTGGTGAAACCATGGAAATTTTCCAATGCATTTTCCTTTCCATACTTTGCTTTTACGTCTTGAGGTAAATTGAAAAATTCTCTTGATTTGGCGTACAGCGTTTCAATCTAAAGAATAACTTAATCGTAAATAATCAACCCCGAATGAATCTCAGATTAGGTAACTTGCCGTTTCTGGCTTGATGCCATGCTGAGTCAAATAAACAAATCCGATGTCTCGCATGCTGTCTCCAAAATCTTCCGTGAACTTATCAAATGCGGTTCCATTTCTGAATTCTTCTAGGGACCCTTCTAACCCCGAACAGTCTATAGCAGGGATCGTTTTACGATCACCCATCGTTTCAAATTTAAGCAGTTGCGCTGGTTTTATTGTCAATTGTAACAACAACCTTATCGTTCGTGGTTTGTTTAAATTCTAAAGCCCCACACACACTTGTGTATTAATAAAAATGCATCACATACTCCAATAACCATGGTTTAATTATCAGGTTAAGATAACCTTTCTAAACATGAACTTGATAACAAAACTGGCAAGCCTTGGGACGTCCTGGTCAACCACTGGTGTGAACCTTGATTGATGTTCATATCATTTCTTGACAAGCATCGACCTTTGCCAGTCGTCCAGTTGGAAAAGTAATTGATAAAGTGCTGCGTAATTTTAAATTAAAAGTTCAGATTTTGATGTTTTTGACCACATTTTATTACAATATCACGTTGAATATAATTTATTCCTTTTACTGAGAAAACTATGCATCTTTTCTTTGAACTCTTTTATTTCTAATTTTCCAAATGAATTGAAACTTCGAATTATATAATGACCGTTTCAGAGGCTTGTCAGCATTTTTCCTTCGTCTTAACTATAATTTTCTGAAAAAATTGAAATTTAGTCCAACAGGCAAAACTTAGTCGTCCTTTGACAGAAAATATTTCCTTGAGATTTTATTCCGACGACATTTTTTTGACCCTGAACATTATCTAATCCAATTTGGAGGAAATGTAAAGCGGCCATGAAAGTTGATTACATTTTACAGCTGACAAATTTTGGTGGGAAGATTGACGACGAGTCCCGTGCGTCATTTCGCGGGAGGCATTTTGCCTCTGTGAACTGAAGCTCTGCTCCGTAGGAGATAGGTCCACAGGGAATTTGAGCTGGGAAGAGTCAAGTGGTTTTCTGTTGACAAGGAATGAGGAATGTTATAAAAGTGTATCAGATGACTTTGTGTGGGAAGTTGAAAAGTTGAAAGGTTTCGTTTCCTCATCATCTCATCATCGATAGTCGATACTGTTGATCAGTGGAGTGTGTGTCTTCTGGTGCAGAGATGAAAGAAGTTCACAAGGATAGGGAATTAGGTCCTTCTTCAACAAAGTGGGGAGAAAACAGAGAGAGACGCGGCGGGAAGTCGTCCATCATGTTTCCAAAGAAAACGACGTCGCCAACCACTTCTCATTCCAGAAATGAATTCCACCAAGCCTGTACCCCGTATACACGACCCAATGTTTCTGCATGACAGCCATTACATTTCTACATCATCATCAAATCCAACCCCCCTCAGCCACAAATTCAGATTAGGCTCACTCTAACCGATTTTGCTCATCTTTAATCACCAATAACCCACCTGTCAATCTAAAACTTTTAAACCCAGTTTCTATTTAAAAAGGAAAACACTAATAATAGCCTCATTGGCTAAAATATTTAGTTAAAAAAAACTTTTAGAAAATATTTCACAAGCTTAAAAAAGTATAGGGAAAGAATGTAGATGAGAAGTTTATAAGTTTGTGCACAAAGCAGCAAAAACTTTGTAATCAAACTATACCCGCAACTTTATTTTGCGCGAAGAAAGGCTTCATTGGCTCATACAGCCGCTCTGAGCTGTCGTCAAAGACGAAATTACTTTATATCTGTCAGTAATTTCTGAACAATTTCTGAAGCGCGTTGCGAAAGAAAAGCATGAGACAAAGAATATCGCAGGAAACTTACTATAATACAACTACTTCCAAAAAATTTCTTGTTATTAGAATTTCCAGCTGAACGAGTTCCAATTTATTGTCTGAGAGAGTGAGTAGTCTAAACAAGAAAAGGAAATAAAAAAAAAATCTAATACCACTGGGCAGATGAGGAAGAAAGTGACACGCAAAGGATTCTCTAGGTCTAAAGGGAAAAAGTCTTTTTGGAAAGTGGATGATGTCGCCGTATAGTAGTACACAGAGCCAACGAAACGGCACCCAGTATAAACTCGGTTTGAGCCAATTGAGGAAAGTATGGTTGACTACTTTCCAAATCAGAATTGACTTTTCTCCTCTTTCGAACTTTCTCCACTCTCCCCTTGTCTTTTTCGTACATGTGGAATATAATAACTTTCCTCTTCATCTCCCTTGTTCATGTCAGTGGATGCAGAAGTGGAGCAACTCACCCTCTTTACCATCATAATACCAAGGACAGAGGAACGTTATTACTGAACAATGGATTCCATTCTGCTCGTATTATTATCAAAATACTCTTCCACAGCCAATTACATTCCATTCCAAAGCTTCGTCTCTTCATTTCCGCTCTTCCTTACTTCCGCTCAAATTGCATTCGCTCACCCCAACGAAATTCCTGACTCTTGTCACCATATAAACTGAAATGGAAAAGGTAAGGTGCATTGGGGTGCAAGAAATCAGGGATGATGGACAAGCCAATTTCAGCAGTCCAAACACTTCAGCTCCAGTCAATACTAGAAATGGTAATAACCTTTATTCAGGCTTGAATGAGCCCTTTAGTACGTATTCTAAAGTTATTTGAAGGACGTTTAGGTGAGGAGCGATGACATGGAAGATGGAAATCTGAGTGAATAGTCTCCTGAGGAATGTGGTGTGATAAAAGTGGTTGAGTTATGTTGTACGGTCCGGCTGTTTCCCTTATCACTGTCCGGTCCATGTCAAATATTGGGGAATTGGACCAGCGGAAGAAAGAGATAGGAAACTACTGGGTGGAGAGAAAGTTATCTTTGCTACATTGGAAGTTGGTCCTTTGCGTGACCAATGGAGTGGCTGCCAAGATCCTTGGATGCTGCCAGCAGTCTTTTGAATCCCATGTCGATCTAATGGAGTCTATGTGTGTGAAGGAGCTCAGAGTGGAAAATGGCATTTGACAAAGGTGAGTTTAACGAATTCAATGGCTCGAGGGAAGAGGGGAAAGGGGAGGGAGAGCCTGATGGAAGTTTAATGGAACTGAAGAGAGGCAGAGTGGAAGGAAACCTCGGGAGAATTCAAAATCCGCCAAAACATCCACACGCAATGGAGGCAAGAACAGCGAGTCGAGAGACAATGGAATGCAATGGAAATGCTCAAACGAGCGAAAGTGATACTACTACTACTCAGCTATCAAATCAAATCCTAATTCTTACTCTGTGCAGAGAAGACTATTTTCGGGATAGTTATTCTATCCCTGGGTACAATCATGTAAACGTAGGAGAAGATTACATGTGCCAATTCCAAGTTTCAGGCAGGAGTGCCAAAAACATGGTTAGGTCTAGGCACTCTCAAAGGTAAGCTAACCTTTAACAAGCTTCCCATTACTCCTCCCTCTCTGTTATTTCTAAACATTTATTCCCTTTCTCTTTCATTGTGTGTCAGTTGTTGACTTCCAGTGGTCACTTTATGGTGATGAAGAAAGTTTGCTAGATGCTGGATACTTTTCACTGTTTCATGTCCGAGAGTCCTTTTCCCCTTGGTGTCCCCTTGGGAGAAAGTTGATGTGTGAGTGGAGTGTGTGTCTCTGGGAATGGTGATGGATGCTTTGACGGAGAGTTTTGTCCAAGGGACGATAAGGAATTGCTGACTATTTGCTAAGTAGAGACGGGAAATGTGGACTTTCTCTAGTAACGCAATGCATTCCAGTGGTCGCTTGAAAGTAGCGTCTGTCTCAGTTACAGTTTGCCTCGTATAGCTCTCGGTTCTGCTTTTCTCCATTTCCCAAGTCCATTAGGACTGGCTCTCGGCGGAGGAAAAGAAAAATTGGACCAAAGGGAGCAGAGACCAAAAGATCTCCCGAAAAGATTTTTCTTTCATCATCATCACAATTTGCTTTCTCCCTTTTCTTTTTATCTCCACACTCTCCATGCCACTGCCATGACTCCTTAAGGATGAAAGTGTGCTAATGCTCGCACAAAGCATTACACACACGATTCAAAGATTTAAACACGTCCCGCCCTTTGTCTCTAGGAAACTCACATGTCACTTCCATCTTCTTTGTTCCTATTCTACTATGAATCAGGCCATTTCCCAAAACCACCCATGTGGGGTCGGGAAACAACAATGCGGGGTCTGAAGATGACTGCTGCGGTTGCGAAAGGATTCGATTGTTCCTGATGCTTTGTTGACAGGACAAGAGGAAAAATAGAGTAGAGTCAAAGTGTATGTTTCTCTGTGTATCATTGCTCAGCTTAAATACAAAAGAGAAATTCAGCTCTAATTAAAGTCTGATGTGAGTGAAGAAGTGAGGACTAATTATATAGTGAAGGCTCGTTAGTGGCTGTACCCACGCCGAGAAATTTGAAAACCATGAAATCTGACTCCCCTCATGAAGGTTTTAATTAAAGCTTCTTCCTAGCTTGGTGTGCTATTCGCTTTCGCGCTTCTCTCCCAATGAAATTGAATACAAAAAGGGCAGAAAAGCCCCGGGGAGCTGTGTGGAGAAAGGAGCCGGAAATTTTAGCCCATAAATCAATTACATGACTCATTAATCTCTTTCACCAAGCCGTCGGCGGATGAAGATGAACTGGGAGACACTATCGCGGAAACAATAGAAGTAACAATACTCTGACCTCAGAAAAGAAGATCCGAAGGATCAATTCGCTCGAGCTCTTAACTCTTTGACAGCTCTCATTAATTGCTAAGGAGGAATTAATCCTAGATGAAAGCTCAAAAGCACATCTCGCAGAGTAAGATGAAAATGACGTATTTTCTTTCTTTTGCTTTGCTACTAAGGCTTAGAAGTTAAACTTGGTTGTAACATGTTATATAGCAATTAGGACTCACATTTGCTTTTATGTAAATGAGCTTGTGCTTTTTCTCGTAAGAGATGCGGAAAGAGGTCCGTATGTTAAGGAACAGGAAGGCGACAGCCAGTAGACGTGTGTGACAGTTCAGGGAAATGAATACAAAGTTGGAAAGTGTGACAGGCACAATGACACTGGGAAAAATAGGTTGACAAATTCCCTCGTTAAAATGGCGTCGGGTGGTAGGTTGAATAGGCCTCCATTCCCTCCATTTAGAAATTCATCAGATTTGGATTACATACACACAGAACTATGACTCTTGTGCGGCCCGCTCTTTTGCTCATTCAAGGAAAACCTAATGGCTCCGAGCACCCCACACGACGACATTTACAACGTCAGAAAGGCACGTGGAATAAAGTTTTAGTTGAATTAACACTTTTTGAAGAGTGTGTCAGCATCGGGAATTCTGTCATCACTAACAACTTTGGCACGCCGTCCCTTTTCTCTCCGTGCGTAGCACAAAAGAAGCCCTGTCCTAGTTCCAGCAGCATATTTTTCTTAATTGAATTACTCCCGCCTCGACTCCATATTCCACAATTTTGCAACTTGGCAGAAACGTCAGTTAGAGACTGAAGACTCATGGTGGCGGAGAGACTTTTTGAATTAATCCTTGATGTTCTGAACAAGGTGAGGGACTTCCATAAATCATGTTAGGATGCTGCGGTTACAGAGGAAGAGGGACAGGGCGTCGGCTGCTGTAGATACCAACCGCAGGATTTCCCTGATTCATGTAGATTGTGTTCCGGAATTTTGGTGTATGAACCACACACTGGGCATATGTTACGCTCTGAAACTTGATTCCCGGGTGTCAAATTAGTCCCAGTTTATGAATGTTATTTTGTGCCTCTCACAACTCTCCTCTCCTTTCTCATATGTAAAACTAATTAGGAAAGCACAAGAACAAAATAAGGCAACAGAGTTTGCATTATGTACACATGTCACGTCGACGGACGGGGGGGCATATGTATCCGCAGCTAAATGAACACGTATGAGCGAATATATGCGAATATGCGCACCTTCTGGTATGGAAGGAAGTTTATTTTCTTACCTTCGTGGGAATGATAGAGGTAAATGACATTGCGCCAGCCGTAGTAAAGTATCGTATCAATCACGGCGCGATGATAATCAGGTCTCATACTCGTTGCGTAGTCCATCACAGAAGAGACCATCTGTAAAAAGCAGAATTAGAGTAGGTAGGTATGTCTGATTAGAGTAAGTTAAGTGTGTTAGTGTTGCCAGGCGCGTGCGCTGTTTCGTTTTTGTCGCCATACACGCTTTCAACTTTGGAAACTTATGCCCTTTATAAGAATCTCAACCAGAAAAGTAGCTACAGCGATTTGCTTCCGCTTCCTCGCCTTTTGTGTACATAGACACGTTTATAGAATTAAATTCTGGAGCCTGTTTCTCTTATGAGTTTAATTCCATTTTGTTTTCTTTGTTCCATCTCCACTGAATTTAATCTCCAGCCGACTTTAATTCATTTAAAAGATAATTTTTCAAAGTTAAAGCTCTCATAGTTTCTTTATAGTTTGGATTTCCATTCTCTCTCCGCTGTGAAAATTGAATTTGAGAGACAACATCTCCCCTACCGAATTTAGAAAAAACTTGTAACAAAGTTAAAGTCGGAGGACGAAAGTCTCAAAGCAA
This sequence comes from Pseudachorutes palmiensis, assembly GCA_009869845.1. Taxonomy (NCBI): domain Eukaryota; kingdom Metazoa; phylum Arthropoda; class Collembola; order Poduromorpha; family Neanuridae; genus Pseudachorutes; species Pseudachorutes palmiensis. The sequence continues at coordinate 28,328 of VNWY01000073.1, read as the reverse complement.
TTATGATCAGGAATTTGAAGTTGAGTCTGATGTTTCTTACTCCCACAGCGGCAGCACTTTGTGATTGATGATTTTGTACTCTTTGTATTTATATCATAGCCTGGTGGTTTACTTACCTTTTCCGGAAACCAAGGAGTCATGAAGGGCATTTGGAACGTATTTGAGTAAGAGTGGAAAGTGTCAAACGAATCCGGACTCACAGCACCCACCATTGTGTACACACCACGTGAGAAGTGATTACAAACTGTAAACAAAAGAACACCACCACACAGTCCAAATTAGTCAGATCCACACAGTATAGAGCGTAGCCCAATTCATCCAACATAGCTGCGGGTAAAAGTTGCGGAATTTCCAAATAAATTATGGAAACAATGGAGTCATTTGAGTGATCAATGGGCGGATTACATTTGCCTTTTGTTCCACTGCTTCACTCATACTTGGCCATCGGCATTGACTAGTGGGAGGATTTCCATAAGGCGGGAACTTGAGTGAAAGTTTGAGAATTTGAATCCAGGAAGGAGAGTGGGATTAATAATGGAGTCTGCTCTGCCTTCTTTTCGGGTGACTGCCATTAATCTGAGATTGAAGGTCGAAGACAGCTTCTTCAGGGAAAGTGTGAAGTGGTGGAAATAAGCCTCCATGAATCCCATGTTCACCACAGAATAGAAAAAGGGAACTGGGAAAGGAGGGAAGTGACAAATGGAATCAAAACTTTTCACCAATTAGGAAGCACTTTCTTCCCCCATAACTCAATAGGCTTCCCTAGGCTTTCTCTCCTTTCTCCAACCAACCGAGTTATTTTGCGGAGGAGAAAGTGTCATTAGACTACATTATGAGAAACTTCTCCATCATCGGGGGCAGTTAGTCCTGTAACCACTTTTGTTTCACCAGTCAGTAGGAAACAAGGAAGACGCATTTATTTACTTTCCCTACTTTCACTTTGTTTTCTCCTCAAGGAATTAATTCTCAGCCCTCTAATTGCATTTTCTACTGAATTCAGAAAGACTCGAGAGTAATAGACGCCTCGAGTAACTTTCAACTCCACGTGGAAATTCAAAACTAAAATACGCAAGTTCTTCAACAATTGGGCCAGTCAACGTGTGTGAAACGTTGTTTTTTCAAGTGGAGTCTGATCCAGAGCAGGGTCCTTCAGTAAGTATAAAAGTGCCAATGGCTAAGAAGAAAAGGGCTAAACCATTAACATAAGGATTCCTTATGTGGACTTGAATGAGACTCAAGTGGGTTTCACACAAGTGCACTCTTCAAGTATCGTATTCCGAAGAATTCGATGGAAAATCTTACGCCAGAACACTTTCTCCCAACATTTATATTTGCAGAGGAAAGAGTGTAAATAAAATTGTGTCAATTCAAGGAATCATTCACAGATGAGCAACGGCGAAAAAAGGAAATTGTACATTGGTTACTCCTTTACGTCCAGCTAACTGGAAAATATAACCCCATCTAATCCTAAACTGATTGGACATTGAACTTTTATTTAAACGAAAAAGTTTCACACTTTGGCAAGCTAAATTCTTATTTTCTTTTATCATTTTTGTCTAATTTTGGATATATGAGAAGTGGAAGGGGCTTTGAGAATTCAATAAAGTCTGACCCCCACTGTGCACCGTTGAAAGGAAGAACACGGTGACAATAGGGAAGGAAGAACTGAAGAAGAAAAAGAGAAAGTTAATGGTATGGATGTGCGGAAAAGTCTTAAGCCGCCTTGGACTTTCTCCCTGCTTCCCATGATGTCTTTGTTCCTGTTTCTTTGGTCTTTTTGGTCACACTACCAGAGCGATGTCAATTCATAGGAGTTGTGTAACCATAGTCACACTACTGGGAAGTGACCAATAATCCTTATATATACACGATTCCTTCACGACTCTTTGGTCCTGAACACTAGCAGGGCAAGAGTCTGCACTTCTGGACATTGCTAGAGACGAAGAGTCGCAGAAAAAGTCCCCTGCAGGGATTTTGTCCCGTCCAGCTTTTTGATTGGAAGGATTCCTCGTTTTCTCTGGGAAAGCAACGGAAATTCAATAACCTCTTTTCAAAACGAAGAGAAAGTTGGATATTCCCTTTCTCTCTCTCTCTCTCTTTTCGTTAAAAGTAGCCACTACTCCGACCTCCTGTGATTCTGTATCTTTTGGAATTCACTCGGCTCTTGGCGCTTGGAGGCATCATGAAACCACGGATCTGACGCCGATGTCAGCCAAAATGAACTCAAATGTAAATTCAGATGGACAGGCGTTCAAATTCCTTTTTAATAAACTACTACGCAATTCACTGGAATTCAATTTCCATTTCACTACCAAAACTCTCTGCGTGTCCTGCATATTTCTATAAAACTGGACAGAGAAATAAAACGGAAGCCGAAAAACCATGAACCTCCAGAAGCTTAATGCAAGACTAGCATTTAGGAAATATTTATTCCAATATTCCATGAACTTGGGGAGAGGGCTTCATAGCTTCGCCCTGGAGCCAAGGAATGCGTTTTTGACTGGAGTTGAGCAAAGATGCCTTTTTTCTGCTGGTATTTTTCTTTGGTTTTGGAATGAAGAGTGTCGTCCATATGGGCAAGAAGGTGAAAGTGGATGGAGCGGTCAAAGTGCGTCACGGAGGGAATTCATCCCCCCTCGGCAACGGCGGTTTCTTTTGATCTCAAAGAAGAACTTGATTACATGATTTGAATTCCCAAGTACGACTATACGTATGTGGATGAAAATGTAGAAAGGAGAAGAGTTAAAACTTTCATGAATGAATGCATAAGATAAACTTCAACTTTTGCAAGAGTTGTCGGCATGGCTCCTTTCACTTTCTCATTTCCCTTCAATTCCCATTTCCCATTAAGAACCCGTGTCCCTTGACCTCATCCTTAATTCCCACGGATGTCCTAATTAGAGCAGGCTCGTTTGATCTTTTAGTAAATCGGAAGGATATTTTAGAATCAGAGGAATGGACGCCCCACTCCGTGTATTAACTCTCATTTCCTTTGAAAGGGCAAGGGCTTTTCGAGGATGAAGAGGACTCCGAATTGGAAGTGATATTGACAGATGAGGAGAAAGAAGCGCGCGCTTTCTCTTTTTCAGCTAAAGTTGAATACGACAGCGAGCAATATTTCTGTCACTCTGACTTTCTCCTTTTCCACTTTCACTCTGCTCACACTTGTAGGACACACTCCTTTCACCAGACAGAAATTGCAGGCTGGTGAGTGACTGGAGACTGCTGGAGTCCAATGTGCCCTACTCTCAGTGGTCAGCAATGGAGAAAGTGCGTGGATTCAAAAGGATAGACACATTCGTTTGAACTCTTGTTGAATGAGGATAGGATATTGGGCCTTTGCTTTTTGGCTCTCGTCTCTTTGGCTTCATGTCAAGAACATGTAGACGGGGGAGAGAAAAGGAAAATGAGTTGTGTCACGACACAAAATCTCTGGTCTTTCATGACTATTTTCTTTTCGTAGATTCCGCTTTTCCCACTTTCACATGGCCAAAGGTCCAGCCTCGTGTGTCGTTTCACATCATTTTTACTCTCTGTATGACAATCATAACACAGCGCCGTTCCATCGGGCCCATCTTCAAAATTTGTGTAAGATCTTTCCATCTGAGTTGCCTTTTGTTAAGGCCCCACCCTCTGTGTGAAGGATCATTTGCACGCCGCCTCCCTTTATGTATCTCCAACGGATCATCATAGTAAATGATTCTAAATCTCCCGCTTATTTCACGTCTGTGACCATTTTTCTTTTATCTTTTTGACTTCCCACTGGGGACGCAGTAGGGCATCAACGCTTTTCTCGGCCTCGCATACACTCATGAGGAATGCCATAATTTTAAAGAAGGCAACCGCATTGTTGTTGTAAATCATTCCCCTCCCGAGCTCAGAATTTATTGAGTGAAAACTTAACATTTAACGACATTTAAATGATATCTCCAAACTAAAATCTGGTGGCGTGTGGGTGGTGTTATTTTAGATGTCTCTTTTTATCTCAAAGTTTTGTCATGCAATATGGTTGAAATGACGCACAACTTTTCCAGCTCGCTCTAGACTGGAGTTAATGAAATGGAATTTTCTCTAAATTCGTGATGAATGATGGAAATTGTAAATGATGCCTTTGGGAGTGGGAGGAGAGGCAAAAGTCTTACTTTAACTTTTGAAGCTGTTCGCCATATCCAATGAGCAGGAAATTATTCCAGTCATCATCCATGCAAATGCTTTCAGTCACAATTTCCAACAGGGAAGTGATGAATAGAAAGTCTACGAGACTCATCGTCTCACCGCCATGATCAGAAAGAGAAAGTCAAATGAAGAGAAACGTGTCACAAAAAGGCGGCGTCTCTTTTAAACCTACCACGACATTAACCATGATCAACGGGGCTTTAATTATTCTGTCATTTGGAGAATGAATCGCTTCAACAATTTATAAAACGTGTGAGCCTTTAGAAGCTAAACTTTACATATTTCACGAGTCCGCGTTGACAACCCGCCAGAAATTTGAATTTTGAAACATATCCGATGGTATGGCTTTTTCCGTGTGGATGGTGTTTGATTAAGCGTGGCAGCGGCGGATGATGAAAGGTGTGAGTGGCCCAGAGGTTCCTTGGCAATAAACGCCGTTGTTCCTCCAGTGCCGCATCTAAATTCTCTAGTGCACGATTGACTTATGGAGGATCCACACCGTTTGAGAGGGAACTTATGAAAATAGTAAGGAAGGTGAAACCATGGAGATCATCACGGCACAAAGGAGCAAGAGAAGTTTGGCGGCGGTAGATTTAGAATGAAGGGCTGGAACTGTTCCTCTGAAATGAATGTTCAGGCAAATCAAGTGTTTTTATGAGTCCCCAGAGACCAGGCTGATCTTCAATGTCGACTGGGAAGGAACCAAAACGTCTTCCTCTACTGCCGCCGTATGCTTTCTCCTCCCGTGCGTTTTCATTCCAAAGAAAGAAACAGTAGTTGCACAACTTTCACTCTCGCAGAATCCTTCTTTTTGATCTTTTTAGAGAGAAAGAAGTGAAAGGAGAAAGAAGAATAGGAAAGAAATAATAGGAAACAAAGATATGGGCAAGGGCTTTGAGCCTTTAGTCTCCAACTTCCACGGACTTTTTAGCTTCTCCTGGAGCTACATGGGAGGGGGAACATCTCCCTACACTGGAAAGATTCAGTGACCATCCATCTTCCTAATCGGAAGGAGACTCCGTCCGTAAACTCTCTTTGAGCAATATGGCGTCATGGTCAACTGACTTTCTCCGTTTTACGCAAGAAATATACAGCCCCTTTAACCCGTCCACTTTGTTTCAATCTAAACTTAATTCCTAGAATAGTACCAAGGAATTTCCATTTCCTTGAAACCAACAGAAGCTAAGCTTTGTCACAGATTGAAAATGTCGACTGGAATTTTTGTTGGGATTTAGGGAGCAAACTTTCGGATTAAGGCTGCAATACTTAAGTTGTATTGACTTAAATTGATTCGAATTGCACCGCACCGTGGTATCGACTCCATTTTGTGGATCCTTCATAATCATATTTTTAATTGTTAATTCCCTAGGAGGGTTGTGGCCTTTGTATTTTACAATCAAATCCATAACTCCAAATAATGGAGTTTTCATTAATAAAGCTTCTCCTTTAATCCAAAACGCGGGCGCTGTGCCGCGGTTTATTTCAAAGGCGGGGGGAATTTTATTCTTGAAGTTTTTGGTCCCAGAATTTATTGAAGGCTGCTGGGCTGTTGGTTAAAGTGTTTCCCTTCAAATTCTCATAAGCACAAGGGAAGGAAGGAGGAGCAACAAGGCTTCAGTTTCTCCATTTGGGAATCGTCGAAAACGAGTGAAATCTGAGGAGGGATTTTGTGTTGGTCCCATTTTCCAGATTGGATTTTCCATGCAGATGAACCCAATGAGGTTTCCCTTTGAAAATCCTTTTCTTATCTGTGGGATGATGTGATGCGTTTGGGGATCTTCTTTCAACATTCAGAATCATGTTCGCAGAGCACATTTGGGATCGGACGGTGGAGCCACATGAAAGCATCCTCCACTGGAGAAAGCACTGGGAAATTGTTGTAATCCTATTCTTGTTATTTGCATGGCCTCCTGACAAATGAAAGGGATTCCTATTCACTAGTTCTTGTGTCGTCTCAGGATCACAAAGGCTCGACTCGGCCGCAAGGATTGGATTTCAACTCTTTTACCAGAAAGATACAAAGAGTTCACCACTATAACTTCAATTTTTCAGAAAAGCGAATCTCCATTTCTTAAATGAGGTTCATTGACATTGGTTTGATTCATTGTTAGGGGAAGCACAACTCTGAGAAGCTTTCAGTGACAGCGACTTTCTCTTTCCCTTTCTTTCTAAGCTATGCTTATGCTTCTCCATTTGCTGATTGTCAACGAAGAAGCCCGGGCCAAATATGAATTTGAAGAAACTCGTGTTTTTGTTTTCTGCCATTCCTCTCTGAAGAACAACAAGAGTGGAAAAGTTTTGTATAAGACTGGAGAAAGTAGCGGAGAGAGCGGTTAGGCAGTAGTAGCCAAGAGGTCATTAATATTCAGAACTCTTGAAGGAAGGACCAGAAAAGAAGAAAAAACCCAAAGTTTTTGAAGAGATGAAGAGGAAGGGAGGACTCCGGGCTCGGGCGGTTAAAATTCCATGCGGCAAGTCTCCGACTTTCAAAAGAATATCAAGATTGATATTCATTGCTTTCGCCCAGTAAGTTCCTGCTACGAAGAAGCCCACTAAGGACGATCTCCGTTACACAGTGGCAGTGGTGGAGCCCCACCGCAAAGTCCCCTCCGAATTTTGGATTTTTCTTCTGTTCTTCTCTGCAGCGTTGAGAACTTCATCTCCACTCGGGAGCTCCTTTCTCTTCATTTTGAACCAATTTTATTTCTTTCTCTTTTTTGCCACACAAGAGAATAACGCAGAGCGTTCCTCCTTTCTCTTTGACAAAGTTTATGAACAACAGAGAACTAATTTTAGCCTTTTCCACAAAGTGGATAAAATATTTCCTACGGATGACAAGAGATTTTGAATCTGGAGCTCATTCCCGCGTTCCTTTATCGCATCATGGTGTAGCCTAATAGTTATTAATGGGAGGCTCCCACGGTGGAGCATACACAAAATGAAAATGAATTACGATGTCCTCTTGTCTCCTTTCCAGTACGTCTTATTCCTCTCAAAACGCTCTTTCTGCTCCACATATTTTAGCATTTCATGCCAAATCTTCTAAATAAGGCTCTCTCTCCTAAAGTACAAAAATACTACTATTTTTTACTCATGGGCGTTTCCGGTTTACTACTATTTATCATCGTTAAAATTTCTCTGTACAGTTGAAGTGTGTCCTCCAAGGAATGCCAAAAAAATCGGCGAAGCTGTGCATACCCGAAAGTGTGGAATCGTGTTTTCCCTGATACGTTGAAGCATTGTTCTTTCAACTTCGAAATTCGGACAATTCCATATTTTTATAGTTCCGTATTTCAGCTACGCGCGTGTTGCTAAAATGTGCGTCTTCTTCCTCTTTTGTTTTTGGCTTTAAAAGCTGATGAAAGCCCAAGGATCTTGGAAACGCTGTTTCTTTTTGCTACAAACGACGTTGTTTAGAGCTGTGAAAAATTCATCAATAGTAAAACATGAGACTGTTGTTGGTCCTCTGCCAAACCAACACTTTCCCCGTCCAAACGTGGAAGTGAAAGTCGATTTTCTGACTCCACTTTTGTCGGTGGTGAAAATACGTCGGCGGAATGAGAAACATCTTCAGCCCCGTGTACACGCAACAGTGAAATGAAAAACGATTCTGTCCTCATAAAAAAGGCGGAGGGCTAAACGACATGGTGGGTTGGGTTCATGTGGGCCATGGGAAATGAAAGCGTACACGAGTCCAAATGACGCAAGAGGGAAACAACACCTTTCTCCAAATTATGCTTCATCATCACCATCACCATAATGGATGGGGAGGCAAGGCTAAAATTTAAAAATAAATCAACCCCTTGCTTATGTCAAGATGAAATTGTAGTGTGCCTTGCGAACCCTTCGTGTGGAACGTATTCAATGTTGTGCAATGACTAAAGGGGACTGTGATGATGATTGGTACTGAAGGTGTATCAACTTGGAAACATAGGGAGTTTGAAGGGAATGGGGATATGATTGGAGAAAGTTAATTTTCCTACCCTCAAGGGGAAAGAAAGACCTTCTCGAAAAAGTGATGAAAAGGAAAAAGATCCTTTTTCTTTTTTATTGGATCTCAGATCCTTTCTTTCCCTGTTCACTTTTTCGGAATTCGGTTCGTTCCTTTGACTAATCCAACTGGGCGAGATGACAACTGATACACACACTCACGCTCCAGGATATGTTGGAAAAATCAAAAAAAAAATATCATTCTAGTCTCTTCCGGTTTGAGCCTTGACGGAAAGGATTTGAGATCAAACACTGCTCACTCACACCTGAACTTGGGCGGATGGCAATTGACTCTGTTCCCAATGTGTTTGAATTCCATTGAAGATGAAAAGTGTGATCAGGTTATACTCCCGATTTTTATTCAGGGTTGACGTTGATCGTATAGGAGTACGTTTGGTATATATATTTTTTCCAAAGTCTACTTTGTATGCGCCCGGGTGTCCCTCAGGAGTGGCCCTAATAATGTTCCCTTGAGGAAGAATCTATTTCCTATGCAGGACAACCCACCCATCACTTTCTCCTCTGCTCCTTCACCGTCTGTGTCCTCTCAATACTTTCTCTCGGAAGGAGGAATCTTCAACTAATAAAATAGAATCAAATGGTACCCGAATTAGAAAATTCCCTACACAGTTTCATTGCTGGTTCACTTGCTTCCTGGCTCAGAGACTTCTTTAGTCGTAAGAACAAAAGGAAACTGATACAAAAAGTTCACAAATTCCTCATAGTTTTATGGGTTATGCTCCATGAACATAAAAGGAAGGAGTCAAAGATTGAAAATTTTATGGCTTATGACGGAAGACGTGTTTCACTTTCTTTCTCCAGTTTGGCTCTTACATTCTCTCCTTTATATGGACTTTCTCTGACTCTAATTTTTAGCCTATATGAACACATTGAGTCAGTTTTCTCAGGATCAAAATGATTTTGGATTTGAAAGGAGGCTTTTAGAATTGAGTAGAGTTGAGCTTAATTCGGAATGACGCTTCAGGCATCCATGCCACTGGGTTTCCTGAAGTACCAAAAAGAGATGTGCCAATGGACGTCCATTCCGATTTCGGCCAACATCATACGATTAAATGGAGCGAACATTGAATTTTGGCAGGGATTACACGCTTTGTAGGAAATGGATGAATCATAATGTGCAAAAACCCTCCCGTGTACATCCTTGGACTTACTGATCCGTGATAGTTTGAAGGCGTCCGCGGTGTTGATGACGTCAACGAAAGCGGTGATTTCGAACCGTCGTTCCTCCGTGTGATGCAACATGAGAGCATACTTGAAGGCCGTCTGTACTTGTGTACTTCCTTGCTCGAAAATTGCACCTATAAGAACCGGAAAAAACAAAAAACAAGAAAAGACAAATTGAGAGCGTTTAGGAAGAAATCGGTTTTTGGATGAAAGTCGCCTTATCCTGCGCTTCCATGCAGAAGTTTCTCGGGGCTTTACTTTGTTTAGGGATAAGCATTAACATCGTGTTGTTCCTCCACCTCCATACTTTCATTTCTGCTGGCGTGGATTATGGTGAAACTGAGGGAAAACATAAACTGTATATTGTACGGGAAACCACTCCTCCAGCACTTTGGATTCACTCGACGCCATAAGCACTTGAGCAAGTAAAACCCACCCACTTAAAGTACCCAAGACCCCACCCTATAATCTTTCGGCCATAGGGTAGATATCCAGTGTCAATTCAATAGAAAATGGTCCTTGTGCTGATTTTATCCGCGGGTGCATGAGCAGGATGAGCATGTTGACTTTTGACTTTAATTTGAAAAAGTGCGTTGCAGTTGGGCCATCTTTGGCTTGATGATGGGTCTGTTATCCCTTCAAGGAGCAAAGGCGCCTGAATGATAAACGAGTTTGTTTAAGATGACGACGCTTGTGTTGAAGGCCCATGAAATATGAGCCTCCCGCCAATGACTACTTGCTAAACCAATCCTGACTGATTATGCTTTTCAAATGCTTATGACGACGCCATGGCGAGAATGAGCTGATTTAATGTGCTAAAAGTTAGAAGCCTCTTAGCGTCATCCTCGTCCCGCTGCTTTCACTCGACTGACAAGGGAAGACGAGGATGATGATCACACTCAATAAAAGCGGGGCTTTTAAACTCTCTGGACGCCATGCAACTCATCTTCCCACCATGTCACAAGTCATAATAATAATGATAAATTACAGCCACCCCGTATATTCAAATTTCTGCAACAAACTCATTTCTCACTGCAAGCTATAAGTGGTTTGTCAGATTCTATTAAAGTTATTCTTATAATCTACAGCCCCGATCTTTACGCAAAAGGAAAAGCCTTTCATGCAATTTTTAAATTGAATCTTACCCAGTGGAATCTTTTCTGCGGAATGAATTTGCATAAGCAGGAGGAGTGTGAAGAAGAGGCGGAAGATGAAGATGGCACAAGGCCGTGGGAAGTTAGGATTCCCTTGTGGATTCATCACGTGGGCTCTTAGTCAGAATTAATCTACTTCTGACAAAGACTTATAGTAAATTAGCAGTCAAGCTGTTAGTCATTGTCTCTCTAGAAAGTCAATTTGTTGTGACTAGGCTCATGTCTTCTTTCACACATTGTTAGAGCAGTGGCGATATTTCTGTTGAAGTTAATTGGGCAGTGGATGTGAAGAACTTCAGATTGATTGACAGATAAACTGGAGAGACACGCAAAGTTTTCTAGCCAAGAAGTCCATCGCTTCGGTGGTGAAAGGGAACTTGCAACAGGTAAAAGTTTCCCCTAACGGTAGGAGAAAGTAGGGAATTATTTCAAACGAGTTGTTACAATTGCCGCATTGTGTAGATTAGAGAAAGTTCAATAACATAGGATTAGAGTGGTTTGCAATAATAAGCAGTTTGCCACTATTGGCAATCCTATGAGTGTTTATTTGTGTGAGTTATGGAATGCCAGGGTGAAAGCTTCGGTGCGCCCTACTGGAGTGCCATGGAAGAACTGACTCCGAAAACGGGAGTTTTGTGCTAGACTTTGGTTTCTCTTCCGCTCCGGTGTACCCTTGGATTGAGCATCTCTTGTTGCCCGATTCTTGTGTAAGTCTGAGAGTCATTTAGGAGGAGGGAGTGAAAGCACTTTCAGGACGCCTGTCATATGCCACTTGCGTCTTACTTTCTCCAAGTCACCACACAAACTTTCTTATCTCTCATAGGAATGTCAACTGTTGACTGGATCCAGTTTCCGGTTTCATGAGGTCACCAAAAATAATCAACTCGGTTCCTAATCATCTCGGCATCTCAACAACAGTGTCAACCGCAGCTCTATAGGAAATAAGGGCATCGGTATTTTACTTTCTATTACTAGGCACATCTTCCTTGTTTGGTATTGACGTCAGAATATAATTCTGTCAAAACAGTCTAAAGTCTGGAGTTTTTAAAATCCCCAGACTATGCAATAGACTAGAAAGAAATGTAGCAATACTATTTTGGTACAGCCAAGTAGGTCCTTTATCCTTATATTTTTGTTCCTTCGATTACTGAAATAGAAAAAGGGTAGGTTGAACCAAGGACGGATTAATTATTATGACGACTCATTCCAAGGATTTGTGGACACGCGGACCAAGCTGAAGGGCCTTCTGGCTGGAATAGAAGGTCTAACAAAGTCTCAAGGACAAGGTCAACCTTTTGTCACTCGAATTAGTTGTCTTCAAATGGAAAACTTTTTTCAAAACAAAAAGTAAAAGCAATTATAGTAATTAACCATGGAATTATAAATTAAGAATAAATGGGAAGAGTATTCTTAGGGAATGAAGAAAAATCTTGAGTTGAAAGCCAGATTGCAATGATGTAAAAATATTCCTTTTAAATGAGCAATTTAAACAGAATTATTCGGGAACTAGTGTGGCACACTGCAATAAAGCAAACTAATTCCATTTGTGACAAAGATGAAATTATACGTTCAATTATAATGCAATAAATACTATGCGCAAATTACTTTTTTTTTATTTATAGAATATAAAATGACTGCTATTGACTTTGCCAATTCCTGCATTTGTGAAATTGGTTTGTATTTTACTTCTTCCTTGTAGCCAGCATCTAGATTCCATTGCAGTCAGATTCCATATCATCATAGATATAAATCAACTATAATTCAGAATTTTGTTATCGCGGTGTGAACGATTTTTGTAAACGAGGAATTTCTTAGAACAGGAGCAATACCCTGTTATTATACTCAAGTAGGAAGAAGTCTGAACGTGACAGTCGATGACCTATTTATGAACCGTCAAAGGTTTTCCCTTCAGTCCATTTTTTGGGCGATTGAATCTCATTATTCAATGGAAAGCAGTTGAAGATCATGCCTTTAGTTTTATTTATGTAAACGACGCCTTATCACGATAGAAAATAATGCAGAGGTTTAGGAAGTACTATGCATTACACCAGAGGATGCGATGATGATAAGAATCGAGATGAAGACTCGTGCGTTCGGATGTAACCAAACTAACTTTTGCTTTACAAAAATGGAGTTGATGCGAGACGACTCCCTCGTACTTTTTACACAGCTTATCTCCTCTACAGTTTACCGATAGTATTTGTACCTTTTTGTCAAGAATCAGCAGAATGAATTTAGGGAATAATGAATGCAACAGGTAAAGCCAGGTGAAGGGAAGAAATCCTTGAGGATACCCCAAAATCAACTTGGCATTTCATTGTTCGCATCAGTCTTGGTGGACAAGGAGGTTTAGTTACTACTCGTCACAGACCAGTGACCAATTGGCTCTGCTCATACTTGGCCACAGCTAATCAAACAGTAATCAACAACCGAACGCAGACTGAAATGAATCTTAAATCAGGAACCATAGCACAAGTAAGAAAGTTGTTAATTGCATTTAATCAAAAATGTAGTAGCATTTCCTATAAAATCCTGACCACTGACTAATGCTCCTTTGATTGGTCATTTTAGATTTGGAATTCGTTGATCCTGCTACTATTCGGATACATATCGACTGTTCTAAGCGATGCTACGAATGCTCAACTTAGTCTTCCAAATCTGGATGGTGCCAAATCATTTGAGAGAATTCTAGGAGTAGGACTTGTACATCCTTATCCCTACTATCAAAAGTAAGCGTCTAATCGTCAAGCGTTTAATTCCCTTGATCCTTTGTTAGCTGGAACTATAATTAATAATTGCTGCTTTACTTTATCCAGGCCAAAATATCGATATCCAGTATATGATTCAAAGGGACGCGGGCGATTGCTCTATGGCTATGGAGGACAGCAGACATTTCAGTACAAAGAATTCACACCGATCGAAGGCCACTACTGATCTCCGACTGGCTGTGTAAGTTAGGCAATCATGACACACTCATAATTTATTTTAGGCGTCATATTAACTTCATTTAAATAATTGAGGACGTAGGGGTGACATCCTTCCCCTTAAATATCCCTAATGCAATTTACTAATTATAACTACTGAAGCAACGGAGTAATTTCTCATTGACAACCTTTTAACATTTTGTGATACTACGAAATAAAACCCAGTTATGATGCATTTATGAAGGTTTATGACATTAATTTATTTAATAAAAAGATTAGAATCTCCTTTGCCAAATGGACTGCTGTGCTACCTTGCATTTTCAATTGTTTGTGAATGAGTTGCATAAACAAAGAAGTGGGGATGCCCCATATTGCGACAAGGCAAGAATGAATGAGGCGCGGCGCGTAGTTAACCTCATTAAAGTTTACAGGAATTCATTAATTATCAGGATATCAAGTAGTTTACTAGAGTTTCAAAACGTTCGAATTATCCTTTTGTATATGATAACATTCTTTCATAAGCAGACAGCTCAGTCAACGAATCGCTTATGAAATTAGGTGCAATCTACACCAGATTTACGAGAGAAAATAGAAAATTGATGAAAACATTAATTTAAATTCAGTATAATTTGCAAAAAAAAAAAAAAA
>VNWY01000073.1:0-14131 GCA_009869845.1 Pseudachorutes palmiensis | reverse complement strand
AAAAAAAAAAAAAAATAATAATAATAATAATTAAGGATAGAAAACCTCTTATAATTCCATGACCTTAATGTATCAATTTCCACTTTATCGGTTTGTGGGATTTCATGAATTTGCCGGATTTGTCGTTTGAAAAGATTTTCGTCATTATTTCTACTTTTGGAACTTGATTGGAAACAGAAGTGTGGAACACGGTAGAAACGGTGTCCACTTAAGAATTTAAAATTCACGATAATAATTTAGATAGACAATTATTTACTTGGCGTTGAGACTTTCTTCAATTTTTTTAGCTGAGATACACGAAGCTGCGACCGTTTGCATATTCACGAAAAAAGTATTGTAACAGATGTCATAAGCTCTGGAGAGACAATTAATGAAAAGGAAATTAATATTCCTACTGTTTGATTGATTACTGGAACCTAAGTTCTGATTTCCTGTTGAATAATTTGTCCTGTGGAAATAAATTAGCTATTAATTGCCGAATGCTGCTTTATAACAAAAAACAGGATAACCCTAAGGTCAAAGAAGCCCTTCAACTGTAAGGAACTGTTAAGGAAAGTTGGAAACCCCGAAAAAATTTCTAAGAATTTAAAATTCACGATAATAAAAGTTACACAATTAATTTTCTTTGGTCTAGCGAGTAAAGACACTTTCTTATAATTAGGCTTGAGACTTGCTTCAGTACACGATGAAGCTATGATCGATCAGAAAACATTTTATTAGTTTTGCTGTTGTGTGGAGACAACCACTGATTTAATATGCTCACAATTCGATTGATTACTGGAACTTTAGTTCTTATTTGCTCTGTGGAGACAATGAATACCTACTTAATAATAATATAAGTTCTGATTTCCTTGTTCAGTAATCAAAGTAAAGTAACAGAAAGTAAAATATCCAGATTTAGATAAATAAAAATTTAGATGATTATTTAGACGAAAAGACTCAAAAGAACAGTGGGAGCATCAGACCGTGCCAACGTATTGACTCACGTGATAAGCCGTTGTTCTCCTTGGATCAAAAGGATCGCGCTTCCACGTCGATACCATCAAGTGAAGGTCATTCGGTTGGGATGTCGACCAGGGATGAATGAACCCACCGTAAAGAGCAGACTCCTGTAACCCTGTAACCTGAATCTTTTCATTCGACCAAACACGGTCTGGACCGGTGGCCCTCCGAGACACAATAGACCCTATATCCAGATTCAAGTAGGTCATGACCCAAGTCCCGTCGCTTAGCCTACGCACCGACGGTTCACCAAATCTTCCAGAGAGAATGGGGGTGCAGGGATTACCCCAAGCCCATCTGCTTCCAACGGAACCCCAACATTGATATTCAGCAGGCCAGAACATTCTCTCCCACTTCACCCGTCGGAGCATCATCGGTCCATACTGTCGCCCTGACCGTACTGAAAAGATGTAGACCCAGTCCCCATCCCTCTGCATCGTCCACATTTGAAACGGATCGCTATTGTCTCCATTATTTTCCCACTTCAAATTAGTCCTGTAAAAGTTGTTACCGTCGTCAGAGTAAGCTAACCCCGCATAGCGTGACTTCCATCCCGAGCTGTTAGGTCCCGAGTTATTATCGAACCATATCTCGATGCTCATGTACGATACCAGTTGTCGCCTCGTCTCTGGAAAGCTTATTCCATCGTTTGGGATCACAGTCACTTCGAATCGTCCTTCGTGGTCATTTCCATTGAGACCGTTATGCATGATTTGAGGGGCAAAACCATTGCCGGCCACCTTGGCAGCATTTTGCCAGACAATCCCTTCCCTTGAGCCAGGTGGACTATTGGAGCGCAACAGCACCGGTGAACGCCATCCACGACCTTCTTCCGGCCAAGGGGAACTGAATGTGTCACCAAATAAGTAGCCGATGGAAAGGTTTTCCAGAATGTACGGAATTCCAAGGTCAGTTCCGGCTACTTCCCATCTATTTGCGGTGTCCAGGTCACCACCTGTTATACGCTTCTTCCAGTTTGCGAGCCGCGGAATATCGAAACCATTCGAATGTTGCAAAGTTGCAATAGCAGCTGCAAAAACCACTGGTATGAAGAATGAAACTCTAAACATTATTGGTCCCACATTGAAACTGGAAGTGAAATGTTTGTAAAGTACCCTTGTTTTATTACAATTTTAGTCACTGTACAATGATTTATGATCATACTGCCACGAATTTGCTGTTTTGCACGAACTAAGGAGGTTTTATAAAAAGTTTGAATTATTAATGAGGTTACATGGTTCCAGCTGGTCGTAATTCTTCAATAATTTATGGGAAAGACTTAATGCGCATTCCCTGTGAGATTCCGGGTAACGCGATAACATCCTGCTGCTTAATGTGTAATTTGACATTGAATCAACCTTGTGTTTTGAATTCTTCAAAAATCCATTTGCCAACCAGGTCAAAAATGAACAAGAACTTACTTGTGGCCGTGCCGTCGACTTTGGACGCTTGTTTACGCATTGTTACTCTTGTCCATAAAAGTAAGTCGCATTAATTAACATCCAGCCACCGAATTTGCTGATCTAAGGAGCGAGGATTTTGTCATAGGCGGATGGTGGAAATGACAAAATTGTATGCAGATTACATCTGTCTCGATTAATTAAATGACTTCTGGTTTTGTTGAACGCTTTATTCAATTGTTCTAATTAATGCATTATCCGGTTGACGACCTCTAAATATGTTGACCTAACTTGACTATCACCCATTAAAATATATCTTCTTGCTCTGCGATGAAATCTTTCGTACTTTTTTCATCATACTTTGACGTTCGAATTAACTGAAACCACAGCAGTGGTCGTTGTTTTAACTGAAAGAGCTAAAGACTTGAAATAAACTTCTACAAAGAAAGCTGGACAGCATGACACTGCAAGAAAGGATACTAGCATCGTAAAAGGTAACAATATTGTTGTCCCTAGACTAATTGCTTTCACATCGTTTTTACTAAAATGTGCATTTACTTTTAAACCATGAAGCTTCGCTTCTGCAAGGTCTTTATATATTTTTAGCAATTTCAACTGTAATATTTTCGTGCTTATTTTTTCCAATCCCGACTCCTCAATCCAAGCCAGCGTTCTGTCCAACCTAATACTTTGATGGTAGATGGTATGGACGAATAATGATGGTCTTGGTGACGACGACTTTTGAGCAGCATAGCATTCCAAATCAGGCTGGTGTACCCTCATAGAATTCAAAACGTTTTCTACGTTGGGTAGAATAATTGGGATAAAGTTCCCTATGGCATGTTTCTTGTTCTCCATCATGTATTTCACTTGATCCGAAGAAACAAAATTTATCCACTCGTTCATCTTTGCCTCAGTTATTAGGGAATCGTTTGACAAATCTGCTAAAAACATTGATGCAATATGAAGCCGAAAACTGGTTATTTGCATGTTGTCTGTAAGTTTCAGAAATGATGCTGGATCAGGAGCAATAAGTTTTCTTCCAGATGCGAGCATTGCTTTCAAGTCAACCAACACATGAGGCTCTAGCGGTGCTACTGTTTTACTTGTCACGAAGCATTCATAGCACGTGCTGAAATATAACGTTTAAATATGATGCACAGAATTGTATTTTTATTTACAAATTGCTCAAAGTACCCTTTACCTGATTAGTAGGACACAGAACGACCAGATGCAGAATAGCAACGACATATTTTCCACAGACTGACGAAGGAGAATGCAGATTGATCCGAAAATTGGTAAAATACGGTTGCGTTTTTTTGTAACTACAGCAAGAAATATAGTTGTTACAGCAGTTAAACCCCAAGTTATTCTATCGAAAGGCTCCAATAATCCAGTTAAGTCAAAGGCTGATTTCCAGTCTACAGTTCCGCCATCTTCACAATAAACGTAAGAATCCCCTGGCTGCTCCAAGTACAAAATTATACCAGCATCTTTGCTTGATGTCGTCTCCGAGAACATTAGGGTTGTTTGGAAATATCCAATAATGGTAGCCACGTCATCTATGGATATTCTACCCTTTCCATCCATCAATTCCGCCAACACTTGGACATTAGACGGAAGAAACGTGAGGTTATGATAGTCTTGCATAAGTCGTAGTGCAAGATAATCAGCACTCTGGCAAGAGTAGAGCCAACGATGGTCGGACTTTGTACAAAGGCTGGTTGTTGGATCTTTGACAACCAGATATTTTCTTTTCAGAAAGTCACGGTTAATATTTTTCCAGTGGGTGACAACATTATCTCCCATAGGCTCTGGAACACGAATAAACTCATTCACCGCCATGGAATAACTGAAGATTCTGAGTTCTTGATTGTTATCTTGCATCACTATAACCTGAAACAGTTTCCCAAATACATTCCTACTTTTTAACTTCAAAGAAAGCTTTAAAGCAGTTCGCATGGATCTGTCAATTTCAGATTCCTTTACATTAGTAACCCACATGTGCATGATATCTTTGTTTTGTTCGTTAATCCTCTCATAGAATATTTTCAACTCTTCTAGTTGCGTAGATATTTCATCCGTTTTCAGCTCAATTTCTTGCATAAATATTACAAAGCCACCATGGTGAGTTAAGTTACCAAGTTGGAACAATCGCTTATGGTGTTCACTTATACTGTGCAAATTAATCTCAACAATCAAAGATGGCACGAAACTCTCACTTGAGCGTTGTATTACTTTTTCAATAAATTCTGCTGTAGTGCTTGTATAGTTTCTTAACTTGAAGGTATAGTGAACAAAACTAGGCTTCAGGCTAAAAAGCTCTGATGGAACTGCTATTCGAATCATTAATGTCAGCGTCAGCATGTTAGCTAGATTCATTGCTAGCATGACTGTATTGCTCCGTTGCTGGTACTCAACTGAGCTATTCAATTGTCTTAATAGTTTAGCATTCATTCCCTTTACATTGGTATAAACTTTTGGATGAACGGTTCTAAATTACAACGTTGTAAATACTTGTCGTGTAATTTGTAGTGGCGGAGTACTAGATTATAGATTCCTTAGTTCTAACCGTTGGAACCAAGTTTCGGATGTGTTAAAACTTGTTTCTAACCCCCTGACCTAATACTGAAAACATTGGGTATAGCGTATCAACGGGAAGGAAAGTAGTAATATTACAGAGTACAAGTTACAAATGTGTTATTACATTATATATAATAAAATAAAACTATTACCTTGTGGAGGTCATCTGGAGGTGACCATGCAACAGGTACGCGAGTCAAAATAGACTTCAACGAATAATCTAATATTTTAACTTTGATCGTTGACTTCAGAGAACCCGTTGTCCTTGGGTCATAATTTTTTGAAACGTTAAAATGCCTTGGCCATACATTTTAATCATTCCACCATACGCGGATCATATTACGGGAAACGGCCATTTTTTATTTTATTAGGTTTTATGGAGGATATTATTTGTATTAGTGTGATATATAATATATGACACGGAAAATATCATTTGGAAGCATTTGGAAACTTGCAGATGTCGTAGTATTAAATAGCTGAAGTTGAACCCCAGTAACAAGTCAACAATAGAAGTGAATAAAGTTGACACAATCAAGGGGTTATGCTAAGATTCGACTGAGACCCAGACAGTCGGCATATGAATCCTGTTTATAAAGTAGCATTTTTACATTTACTCTGTGTAATTATCGAGTTCATATGGAGAAGTATTGGCGCCACTCACAACTTCGCGTCAGGAATTAAAATCTTCAGGAATCCTGAAGTTAGGAATTGCAATCTTCACGATTCCTGAAGTTAGGAATTGCAATCTTCACGATTCCTGAAGTCAGGAATTAAATTACATCTTCGCGAATTCCTGCCTCAGAAACAGAAAGTCAACTTCAGAAATCCGTGGGTTGGGTGAAGCCCAATCCACACCACATCACTCCAATGTTGCCATTGATTGCCTAGTACTAGCTACACAAGTCACCCTCCCACTTTAAAACCACGTTAAAGGCAGGTCAAGTAATTGACCTTTTACACCGGCGGCGGTTACAAAAACCACTCAAGTTCTTGGTCATGCCACATCTGATCTGTAGTGTTTCTTTTATTATATTGCATATTAAGTGCTTCATAGGGCTACGCCATGTCAAATAATAATTGTATGGGCATATATATATAAGCATATTAAGTTTATTTAGTCGTCTGAAAATTAGTTTCTACTTTAACCAACTTCCTGTGAGCAAATCGGTGGGGACACAGAGGATACCGGTGACTTGATCGTAATTTGGATCAAAATTGGTTCCTAAACAAGACAATAAACGGCTGATTCTCATGGCGTAAGAACCAAGCAAACCTATACTGGGATATGTTTGGACTCACCTTAACTTTAGACTCGCTAATGACTCCAAAAGCCCTTTGTAACCGGCGCCGGTAGTGGTGGACTCAAGTGCTTGACCATTTAGTCTTTGAAGAGCACTGACCTGAGAGAAAGGCTCAAATCACCAGCACCACGTCTAACTACTGGTGGTTGAGTCCTAAACAAGATATAATAAACTATTCATAACACTGATCGTAATTGTAAACCGACCGCATCAGTAATGATTTCGTACTTTGATGTGGAAGTAGTGAGTATTTCAGAAGCTGACTGGATCCCGGCGCCGGTAGTGTTCGAGACAACTACGTGACCTTCCAGACCTGCGTGGATGACTGAGTTGACGTTGACTAAAAAGGGAATGAACTTGGGCGTAATAATAGTATTGATAATCCTGGGCGTAATTATAAACTGGCCTCAGCTGAAATGATTTTGTGTACCTTTGTTGTGTAAATTGAGGACACTTTAGAGGCTGTTGGAACCGGCGCCGGTGAGGCAAGGGTCAATTACTTGACCTCAGCCGTTAAAGGGCCTGGTAGACTTAGAATGGCTTTAGTAATCATCTTGTCAGCTGCTTGTGCTTGGGTCCCAGCAAGAAACAATTAATTACTGCCGATTATGATTACAAATCAAATTATGAACACAAACTGGACACATTTGAAATGCTATTGAGCTCACCTTTGATATGTAATGAGCTGCGACTTCCGAGTTTTTGTAACCGGCGCCGGTGTAAAAGGTCAATTACTTGACCTGCCTTTAATGTGGTTTTAAAGTGGGAGGGTGACTTGTGTAGCTAGTACTAGGCAATCAATGGCAACATTGGAGTGATGTGGTGTGGATTGGACTCCACCCAACCCACGGATTTCTGAAGTTGACTTTCTGTTTCTGAGGCAGGAATTCGTGAAGATGTAATTTAATTCCTGACTTCAGGAATCCTGAAGATTGCAATTCCTAACTTCAGGATTCCTAACTTCAGGAATCGTGAAGATTGCAATTCCTAACTTCAGGATTCCTGAAGATTTTAATTCCTGACGCGAAGTTGTGAGTGGCGCCAACACTCCTCCATAAGTTCACAAATCACAAACTTCGGCTTCAACATCGAACATTGGACGTGTCTCCCCGCTCACTATGATAATTATGATGCTCACCGCAGATAAGACGATTCATTTGGACACCAAATAACTTTATCTCTCCATCCTCATTCAATCTCGGACATCTTCAATCGATTCACAGTTCTCCATAATTATCTTCAGGTTTAACTTTCTGAAAGCAAAATAATTCATCTCCATGTTATTCCGAGGGGGGAGGAAGAGTGATTTCACTTTTGGCTCTGAGTGAAAACAATTAATTTAACCGAGTTAATCAATTTTCCAAAAATATCGGGACTGCTGCGGCCGCAGATAACCTGTCCATATCAGCTCGTGATATTAGACGGTATCTCCCTCCTTTCAATAAAGCTGTTGACAGCGGAGAGACTGAAATCGGCCCTCGCGGCCTGATCAGCATGGGGTGGCTATTCTAATCAATAGATAGTCTCCCCACTCCGAAAAACATACACATACACATACTTCAACTAACTCAATGAGTTGATTGACTGGTTCACAATTTCTTAAACATATCACAAAAATACGCAGGAAAAGTCGTTACTCGATTGAACGATTTTCATTAAAAACTGAAGGCTGATGGACGGAGGAGAAAGAGTGATTTCACTTTTGGCTCTGAGCGAAAACAATTATTTTAACTAAGTCAATCAATTTTCCAAAAACAAAACTTACACAAACCGATAGAGCAAAGGCTCGTCTACCCGTATATACCAGAAAATAGATACCCGGGAATCTCCCCACCTACCGAACCCGATTTTGCGGACTGGCCATAAGCTTCCATCTCACAGCACAGCGGACTTGCCTTAAGCCCCTTTCTCATATAAAATGATGATGCAGAATGTTGACGACAGCCAAATTGGACAATAGTTATGGCATGAGTATGAACATCAAAATTGGCAATTTGTTCACATGAAAAATAACAGTGGCACCCGAAGTGGTGAGAATTTTTCGCCGTGAAATATTTGAATTCATTTTTATACTTAATTTTATTAAAATTAAAAATCATCCACCTGTTTGTAAACAATGTGTTTTAATTAAATGCTTTGATAACAGAGGCTTCTTTCGATCAAATTTTTACCATTTGTGCCTGTGCGGAGTTGCCAAGTTGGTTCTGAGTTTACATCATCCTCGTCAATTCCACCGAATTGGAACTGCGGAACAAAGAGACATTCATGAATGTCTTTCACATGTTGACATGCTTATAGGGATGTTGATCATAATATAAACATACCGAAGCATTTGAGTCTGGTTTCCTTTGAATCCCTTCTGTCTTCCGTGGAAATGACAACTCTTTAAAGTAAGGCCAGGCTTTAAACCCTTTTCCTTCGTCCCCTGTGTCCTACACTACACTACACTACACGTGGCCCACCAGGCAACAGTAAAGACCACCGCATTAGACCAAAGGGCGTAGTCATCCTTCCCCGCGCTGAAAAAACATGTTTTGTAATAGGGTTATAGGTTAACACGAAGCAGTACAAGCGTCATCGACGACTTTCTCTACACCACTCCTGCGCAACATCTTATTCGTTCCTTCTCTGTTCTGGACTTCCCCTACCCAAGACACTTTCCAATCTTGACAAAATTGAATCTCAGCCTCAATCCACCACCCTGTCTCCAAGGCCAAAATCTTCATGCCAAAACTTCCACATTTCTTACTCCCTGTCGCCCAAAAACTCCGTGAAGTGGTCGCGAACACCGACAGAATGCTCCCACCTTTACCTCTTGGCACATCTCTCAAGGACCGTATCATTTCCACGTGTGAAAAATTGAAACCCATAAACAAGCCCAGACCCATCTTACCAAAAGCGCAATAGTTCGACAAGGAATGCAATAGCCTAAGATTTGAGGCAAAGAGACGAGTAAGGCAGCTAAGAAGAATCGACGAAGCCGCAACGAAACGGAAGAAGAAAGCCAACATTCATTACCAAGAAGCGGTTTCTACCTATATCAGTCGCTGTGACGACAAAAGGAAAAAATGTTTTTGAGTAATCGTTGGGTGTACAACAGTGCTGGTGGGTACCCATTTATTATAACTACCCGGGTGTACCCAAACGGGTATGCCCATTTGGGTAAGTTTTTGTTACCCATTTGGGTAACCCTGAAAGTGGGTACTTTCCCTCTTCGTAGGGAAAAGTGAGACATAGGATTCCAATAACCGCGAATTTTAACACTAATAATTTGAAATTGAGAGAAAGTGAAATTTAAAAACAAAGTTCAGTCTAAAATCGGAGCCAAATATTCTCCAGCCATTCCAGCATCACATTGACTCAAAGTTAAACATGGATATATCACGGTAAGTAGTTCTGAAAGAATTTAATGTAAGTCCAACCAAAAGCTAATTTTTTTATTGTATTAATAGGATCAAGTTCTGAATTGGAGCGTTGGAGCATCAAAGGAAGAAAGAGGACGACTCCGGGGGGATGAGCTAAAGGGGATACTTAATTTAGTTTCCCAAGCAAAAAAACGAAGGAAAGAAGTCCCACCGCCTCGTCGTCATGTCACTGAGCCAGTGGCAACTCCGGTTTACCCAGTGCCAGTGGCATTTTGGTGGCACCGGTTTTTCAATCAGAATTCCAAAAATGTGATGGCCATCGATGTGGAGTAAGTAGAACAACAAATTCCAAACCCGTCAAATCCAAGGAAGCGGAAGTTCAAGTTAGTGGCTGGTGAGTTATCCTTGTAATCAAATTAAGTAACTCAGAAATGATGACACTCGAATGATTTTGGTTTTTGGCTTTTTAGGAGAAGTTTGTGTGGTGGATTAGCTGGGATCAGTCATCTACAACACGAAAATCAAACGGCCAGAAGGATCATTCCGTGTCAATCGCTATGCTAAGAACGGATTTACTACATAGAAGATAGAAGAAGATAGCTGATTCACAGCTAAAACAGAAAGAAAGTCAAGCTGGACCATCTTCAGTTTCTTATTCAGCCGTAGCAGGTAAATCCAAACTTAAAAATGCCCTTTTACAATCAAGGATTTTGAGGCCAGTATCTAACCAATCTGACTCAGAAGATGGATATTTACATCTGAGCCCTCATCCGGTCGACGGATTAAAAAACGGAAAGCAGCTGCGCTTACGACAAACGAATATGATGGTAATAATCTTGAGACTAACGATATTCAAGTTCTAGGCTCATCAACCAGTCTAGCAACACCAGACCTTGATGAATTCTTTAATGGCCCAAGTTCACGGATTGCAAATCCGGTCCGAACTGTAAACGACCTTGTTGACTTGGACGTCACAATGGATAGCGAGTCTGAGAGTGAAAACTCTTCACAAGAAGACATCAGCCAAATCGAGACTAAAGGTCAAGTTTCTATCTGAAATCCGATATTACTCCAACTTCCTACTCGAAAACTCGTAGGCCCGGAAACGTGAGTTAAAATAAGCATTACCATTGTTTCCTTAAATGCACAAGGCCTGAAAAATAATTATTCTAGGATATGTTTACTTAAACTTTTATCCAAAATTACCCCTACCGTTTTGTGCATTCAAGAATCCAATATTGACCCATTTTGCGATACTAAATTAATTATTCCGCATTATTTCTCTATATATAGTCCCCCGTGTTCTGCCTTCAGTGGGACTATAATTTACTTATCTCAGAAATGCACTAACGTTTCTAATAGAATTCTAGTGCAAGGAAAATTACAATCCTTAATATTCTCGTTTTTAAATATCCAATTCCATATATTCAATGTTCATATGCCCCACCAGGCTCTACATGCAATTGCGTTAATTGAACAAATTGAAAATGAAATACGGAACGAACAATGTGAAAACATCCTTCTGTGTGGTGACTTGAATTATGTCGACAACGTTTTGCTCGACTCCAAAAATAGGCTTTCAAATAGAATAAACCTAATGAACAAAGCTAAATCTATGTTCAATCAATTATATCCTGATAAAGAAGTTTTCACACACTGAAAATCATCATAGTAAACCAATGGGTAGAGTAGACAGAATTTATATTTCTTAAAATCTTACTGAAAATATTCGTTTCTTTGATACACTCCCCTCGTTTTCTGATCACAAGTTAGTTCGACTCTGTTTGAATTTCAATTCAGTACCAGTCTTACATCGTTTTATTCTCAATTCAAAACTTTTGTTGAACAATGACTTCATTGCGAAATGTGATCTTGCCCTTGATTCTTTCATTGAGTGCCCAAACAAATCCTTCAAAAAATACAAAACCCTCAAATGGACTCTTAAAAGATTTTGTGCTGAAATCACACGTGATACAAATTATAAGAATTTGGTTTCTTTTAAGAAAATGAGAGATTGTTTAGATTTTGCAATATGCAAATCCGAATTTAACGAATTTATTTCCAACTGTGCTAACGATTTAGAATTTGATTCATTACCTAGAAAACTATTTAGTTTTCAAAACGAAATCTCTGTCTCTAAAGCTTTCGAAAACCTTGACCATGAATCTAAACATAATCCTTTTTTCGATTTTTTTTCAAACAAGTTCAAATACGAGGAGGTTAACACTGAAAACTTAAATAATTTTTATGATGAAATTCCTAGAATCTCTAAACCGGAAATTAAACAACTTTCACTTCCCTTATGTAAAGCTGAAATTAGAAAAGCCATTTCACAACTTACAATTGAAGCCTCCTCTGGATTAGATGGACTCACCTCTGAAATTTATAAGAGATTTCCAGATAAATTTACATCCATATTTAAATGGCTATTTCAGTCTGTTCTAGACAAGGGAATACTCCCTATTTCGATAAGACATGGACTAGTCTCCCTCATTTATAAAAAAGGAGATACTATGTCACTAAACAACTGGAGACCCATTGTTCTTACAAATAATGATTATAAAATTTTCTCCATCATCATGAAAAACAGAATTTCTGACGTACTTCCAAACTTAATTGGAGATTACCAAACTTGTAATATTAAGCAAAGAAGTATTTTTGATAACTTAATGTTCATTAATGAATTTTTTAAGCAAAATACTAATGGAGCAATACTTTCATTGGATCAAGAATCAGCTTTTGATCGTATAAGTCACGATTACCTCTTCAGTACTCTCCGTGCCTTCCAATTTCCAGAATTTGTCCTTAAATGGATATCCATATTATATAACCAATTTTATATACATGTTAATATTGGGGATGGAATTACCAACAGAATTCCTGTACAAAAGGGAGTCCGTCAAGGTGACCCAATCGCCTCCTCCCTTTATATTCTATGTTTTGAACCATTGCTTAGGAGATTACATAAATCACTCCTACAAATTGCACCAAGCCCTTTGACTGAATTCCCTAAAACCAATATAAACGTTTACGCTGATGACACGGCTATCTTTCCGACCTTAATCAAATTGAAGTTGTTAACAAAGAATTTGATACTTACGGTAATTACTCGGGTGCCAAGCTTAATCAATCGAAGAGTGAACTACTTCTGACGGGATCATGGAGATTAAACCAATACCCAAATATAAGCTTCAATACAACAATTGATTCAGTTAAAATTTTAGGGATTCAGTTTGGTCAAAGATCAAACGAAATGTGGGATGACATTCATTCCAAAATGAAGCATAAACTCGCAAATTTTCAGTCCAGATATAAAGATACAAGCTTATTGTTAAAAGGTAAAATCTTAAATACTTTTATTCTACCTCTGGCTCACTTCGCTATGAAAGTCTTTGAACCCCCTGAATGCTTTTATAAAAATGTAACAAAACTGATAAATACTTATTTATGGGAAAGTGGTCGCCATTGGGTTAAAGCCTTTTTTGTTTTCCTTTCTATTGAGTACGGCGGATTAGGAATTAAAAGTATGAAAACGAAAACGAAAGACTTATTTTCCAATTTTGGGCACAAATTAAAGGTTTATATTTAAACGGAAATTCGTACTTCCTTGCAAAACTTCATACTAATTCAGTAAATACATTCTTTTCACATTCAAGCTCTGATATTGAAACTTTTAACCTTCTTAATTCAATGAAGAACATAGAGCTTTGCTTTTCCACTCTAAGTGATTCTGATTTTGATAAAATAAGTATTTCTCATCCTTTTATATTTCTTAGTTTGAACCTCCCCGTTATTTCATCATTTGGAATTAAAACACTTTTCAATCTTAAACATTTTGACCAAGACGGAATCGTAATGCGATGTAGCCAAATAAGACGACTTGACAATGAATGTCAATGAGTCTGCTGTCTCAACATATCAAGGTGAAATAGAATTGGTCGAATTGAAGGAATTCGAATTTTCATTTCATAATTACCTTTCAAACAAAAAAGAAATATATTCTCGCTCTAATGATTACATGGATATGTATCTCTCCATAAATGATCCTAAAAACGTATGTACTAATGATAGGATCTTAATGACACAACAAAAATGGAAACGCCTAAAGGAAGTAAAATTACCTCTTAATGAAAAAGCCGTTATCTGGAGACTTTGGCACGACGCACTAATAAATTTCCACATTGCCAAAATAATGGGGTTGAATTCTAATTCTTCATGTCCTTACTGCTTCACAAATAAGCCCAATTGTAGACATATAATTTTTGTACTTCTGCTCAATGTCTTTGGGAATATGTATGGAGATTAATTGAAAATATCGGTTTGAAAATTAAGAATAAGTATCGTATGTATGGCTGTGATGACTTTCGAATTGCAAATACTATGGTTTTCTTAGCTATTAACATCCTATATAAACGGTTTTTATACCAAGGGTCTTTTTTAACAAGTTACAGTGAAAGAAGGTGAAAGCTGTGGCGGGAAA
>VNWY01000072.1:0-100377 GCA_009869845.1 Pseudachorutes palmiensis | reverse complement strand
GGGTTGACTTTGATTAACCTTGGGAATGAATGTATGAAATTGTCCAAAAATGATTCTAAAAATAACGCACTTCTCGAATGATTGACTTGGGTCAGAATTTCAACCAGTTTCATACAATATGAATTCCATGACTCACTCCCGTCTTTCTGATGCTTGACTAAAATTCTACAGTTTAAAAATTCTAACAATTCCAGTTTGTCTAATTCGCAATTCCATTTGAATTTAAGAACTTTGCATTTAAGAAACTCGGCAACCTGTCAAAAAAACACAACAGAGTCCCATGTCTTTCCTCAAACAAGTTCAGGAATGAAAAGGAGTGAGCGGGATTGGACCCAATGGAATCCCCAGGGGAGTCCCAATTAGAAACCACCTAATAACCCCTTCAGCCTCATTAACACACACCCCGGTGTTTTAATTGTGAATTCAATTTTTAAAGTGCTCAAGGGTACCGTCTACACACGAGGAAGATTTGTGGAGGACTAATTAATTCCCACCAATTATGTAAATACGGCTTTGGCTTTTAGGGAAATGAAGTCTATTAGTTTTGAGTTTATGTGGACTTTTTGCATATAATATAAATTGACTGAAGCAGACGAATGAGAAAGTTGTGAGAGAAAGGGAGTTCTCCTTTCTCTCTTTTAAGCTAAAAAGTCCAGACAGCCTTAGCTAGTGTACAGTATTGAAAAAGGACGTTCGAAAGAAGAGAAAGTAAAGCGACCTGCGTGCTCTCGACATTGCCACTGGCGCGTGAAAATACAAAGTCTAAATATTATGCAAACAATAGGAGAGTTTTCCTTTGTAAAAGGGAGGATGATGATGTGATACAGTTGGACTTTCTCCAGGCAGTTGGGAATAATGGTCGCCAGAACTCTTGTTGGAGTGGAAAGAAAGGAAAACTTGAGGATCGGATATTAAACTTCTTTGGAAACTCTTGCCAGTGGGTCAAAGGTCAATACGGAACAACACTATCTAGGATCAGACACACAATCTAATCTTTTCCTTTACTTATACAAACCAACACCCTTACATGTTGCTCATCAAAGACCTTACAAAGTTTTTTAAACCAAACGTCGCCCTTTGATTTATAATTTGGAGACTGGCTATAAATATTGGAGAGTCCTCCACTCTCTTATTAGTTTGTCAGACGTCATCTGAGAATTCAATTTTTAAAGTGCTCAAGGGTACCGTCTACACACGAGGAAGATTTGTGGAGGACGAGGGATTCAGGGAACTTTTTTTTCCGCTTGTAGTAGTCGGTAGGAAAGGATTTTAACTTTCATGAGGTTTAAAATCAGCGAGCTGTTAATAAAACAATGTGAATTTGGTTGATGTTGCATCCTTCAGTTGGTCTGGCAAGGTTTGTTTAATCGTGAGAGAGATGAATACCTGTGTTGGGTTAGGGAGATGAATCTCCCAGTACTCCAGAATTCCATAAATTATTGAAATGACGATGAGTTTGCAAGCATAAGTTATGCTGCATTTCCACGCTGCTGGGAATTCTCAGTGGGAATCTGCTGGAGAAAGTGAAAAGTGTTTCAAAAATGTTCACGGCTGTTTGACTTTCTCCTTTTGTTACAGACATTCTGCGTTCTCTCCACTAAGCTCGTCTCCAAGAAAACATACGTTTGTCGCTACTCGGCCACTCGCTCCCTCTTCGTCTTCTCTCCAATGAGCTTCGCCAGGCGATTCGCCATCTACGTCGTGTCCCATCCCATATTTGACCTCATCATCATGGCCACGATCCTTGCCAACTGCGTCGCCCTAGCGACTGACACGAAGCGAGTGACCCTCGTCCCAGGCAGCACCAAGGAATACGAGATCCAGGAAGTGGACCTTCCCAAATACCTCGAGTATGCTCTCTGCTTTTGTCCTCGGGAAGAGCATTGATTTTATTATTTTAATATTTTATGCTTTCTTTTCTTCCCTTTCTCCTCTTGTGCAGGATGATCTTCCTGACGATGTATGCGAGTGAGATGATCCTCAAGATCGTGGCCAAGGGGTTCCTATTCAACAAGTTTGCCTATCTGCGGAATGGCTGGAACATCCTGGACTTTACCGTCGTCTGGCTCGGCGTGATCACGGAGATTCAACTGAGCATTTCCAACTCAGCAGCAACAAAGACATCGGCAGACACCATCCAAATCCTACGCACATTCAGGGTCCTCCGAGCCATCAAAACCATTTCCATCCTCCCTGGTAAAGGATTACTCACTCATGCTGCCCACCAGGGCGAACTTAATTCCTTTGATATTAGGTTTGAGGATGATGATCAACGCCCTCATTAACGCCATAACCCAGCTGCTGGAAGTAATGCTCCTCACTTTCTTCTGCCTCTGCATCTTCTCACTCTTTGCACTTGAGATTTTCATGGGGAAGTTTCACCAAGTATGCGTCCTTGTCAAGGGCTCACGGACTGCTCAGCTACTTGCAGTCAATGACGGGAACTTTTCATACATGGAACCCATCAACCCAGCAGAACCAAATGCCGCCATCCTCTACCACAAGTAAAGAATCAAATTAAAAAATGTTCCTTGCATGGACAAAATACTGACACAATGTTACTCACAGTTGGACTCACACCCAAGGGAACTGGCTCAAGAGATTTTACCCAAAAGAGGAGTACGCATTCTGCTCCAATGATACGGGTGGGAGGTAGGACTGAATAACCAAGTCCAGTCAGGTTCCGAACCCTCCTCACTTTTGGCTTTTGTGTTCCAGACCCTGTCCGCCTGACTATGTCTGTCTTCCTGATATGAATGAAAATCCTGACAACGGATGGACGTCCTTTGACCACTTCGGCCTCTCCATCCTCTCCACTCTCCAACTACTCACGCTCGACTACTGGGAAAGGCTATACGACCTGGTAAGGCTCAAATGGCTCAAACCAGCAGGTTGCAACTTGTAATCTTGCCCAAAGAAATCTGACTCTGTTGTTGTTCAGGTCATGTCCACTGTCGGCCCCTGGAGTCTTATTTTCTTCATAGGCGTCATTTTCTTCGGCTCCTTTTACTTGCTCAACCTCATGCTGGCTGTGGTGGCCATGAGCTACGAGGCAGAGGCACAGGGAGCCACACTCGTGAGTCACACCATCACCTTAAATAATAGAAATATGCAACGACTGACAAATTGACAGGAACACATTATCACACAACCTCATCTAACCCCAATTCAATAAGCTAATTGTGTTTATTCTTTACAGAGGCCGCTCAGCAAGCATCAAAAGCTGACCCTTCATAGATCTCACTCAACCTTTAGTTTCGATGACCCTCTTCGTCTCAACTTGACACCGCTATCAGCATCCTCCCATCGTCGTACTCCCACTGAGCGGATGGCACTGGCAAAGAAACTCAGGAACACATCCGTTGGGAAACGTAAGAAAAGAAGAGCTTTTCGAAGGAAACCTCCCCCAAAGCTAAGCTCTGGCGGTGGGGGTGGGCGAATGATTGGTTCGCCAGAGTTGCGTAGCACAGGCGGCAGTGTAAGTGGTTCCCTCTACGGTGGGAGCAGTGGACTTGAGGGCTCCTCTCCAACCCCTGTTCGTCGAAGGGAAAGGCACAAAGCCCTCATGAGCGGTGTCCTAGGAGAGAGACCTTTCCCTCCACCTAAACCACAAAGTGCGCCCACATTCCCTTCAGCACTGCGGCGAACAACAAAGCCCAAGCGGATTGTGACAATTGAGGAAGGGAGTCGAGTGGTAAGCCTCATCCCACGAAGGACTCGAAGTGAAGATGTGGAGAAAGGACTGAGTGTGGATAGTGGTGTGGGGGACAGTGTCCATGCCGGAAGACGCGTCAGTGCTCGAGTCTCTCGTCTTGAAGATGACACAGAAGAAACCCGTTTTTATGTCGTCGAGGGAGAGAAACCGACGGAGGGAGAAGCAAAGATAGGCCGGTTCCCTACCACAGTGATGCACATGCTCGGAAAAGAACCAGGGCTCAAAACGGATTCTGGAACGAAAAGGAAACGTAAGGCTGGCTGGAGGGCTTACACTGTTGGATGTTGTAGAGAATTATTTGACCTTTAGGTAGAAGCACGAGGCGGAAAGACGGAGAAAGTCTGGACCAAGACGAGTTTGAAGTAAGTTTTGAGAAAGTGTCCTTTGACATTGGAGCGAGTCTTTTAAGCTGCCTCTTGTTTAGAGTGTGGACCCACGAGGACCTCGTTCCATTGACTCTGTGGAATCAGACGACCCCGGCCGTATGGATGGTATGGAAGTTGGCTATTAAGCCTTGGCAAAACTCTTTTCCTGACACGGTGAAAAAGTATTTAATTGGCTGTGCGTTTCAGACGAGGCAAAGAACCTCCTGGTGGCGACATGGCTGGGTTTCCGTGCCCGCCTTTACGTGATCGTTAACCACTGGGGCTTTGAGTCGTTCATTACAGCCTGCATCATTATCAACACACTTCTGCTGGCATCTGAGCACTACGACCAGCCACCTTGGCTCACGCAACTCATCAGCGTAGGGAGTCACGTGAGTCACTTGAACAAACACTCGTTCACTTTCACACTCACTAAAAGGCTCTTTGTCCCACTCTAGTGCTTCACGGCCGTCTTTGCGTTGGAGTGCCTCATCAAACTTGTGGCCCTGCGCATGCGCTACTTCTCCCAGCCATGGAACATTTTTGACATGGCCATGGTATTTATCAGCTTTGCGGATCTGACATTAGACCGAATCCTTGAGGATGGTGGATTTGCATTCCGGGTTTTTCGGCTCGTAAGCTAACTCCTCTAAATCTCATCTAAATCTAATAATTCACTTTCACTTTTTCCACTCCCTTCTTTTCCCTTCCAGCTTCGGATCTTCAAATTGGCCCAGAGTTGGATCACCATGAAGGTGAGAGGGTTGTAAACAAAGGACAAGCAATTAGGACTGTGATTAAAAGTGTTTTCCGCTAGGTGCTTTTAAATATAATCTTCTCCACGTTTGGTGCTTTGGGAAATCTTACTCTCGTCCTTACAATCTTCATTTATATCTTTGCCATCCTCGGCATGCAAATCCTCGGGGACGCATTCCTTCCTCCCGCTTTCGGTGTGGAGTCACCGGAGGCTGAGGGTTACCCTAGGTCAGGCAACTCGCACTTAAGCCCACTCTTTTGCCCCTTCCCTTTCCCACTCTCGTCGCCAATCTAATTCTTTTTGAGTAGGTGGCACTTCCAGGATTTTTGGCATGCCTTTATGATGATCTTCCGAGTCATTGCGCAAGAGTGGATTGAGCCCCTGGGGGAATGCCTGGATGCTCATGACGGCGGGAGAGAAGTATGGTTATTAGAGGCTTAATTGACATTGACAAATGGCTAAAGGTGGGCGAGTTCTTTCTGTTCTTCACAGTGGCGGTGTTTCCTCATCTACATTCCTGTCCTCATCTTTGGCACCTTCATTGTGCTCAACCTCTTCCTTGCTCTGCTCCTCAACAGTTTCAACTCACAGGAATTGAAGGCGCAGCGGGACGTAAGTTACTCTCGAATCAGCAACACTTCAATCTCATTGGTTCCCATCCCATTCACTAGAGGGAAAAAGAGCTTTCCGGCAGAGCAGACACGCTCAAGCACATTGTAGGACTCCTCATTGCCAGGAACAGGAGAGATGGCCAGACACCCGCACTTCCTGCCATTGTGGCAGTAGCCAAGGAACAGGCAAAAATCACAGCCACGGTAAGACCACTTCCATTCGACCACTTCCACTTGCACCGCCCACTTGGATGCCACTCTGAGCCACTTACTAAATAAGCACTCCGCAAGCCCAATGCTTCTTTGAGACGCGCCTCGTCTCTTTCACCTCTTCGGCTGCTGGACTGCATCTTGGCCTGCCACGCCACTGCCACGGAGCCACTTATCAAGTCCTTCCCAGGGGAAGGTTGACTCGTTCTGTTTCCTCTAGCGGATTCCCAGACCCCTGCCCCCAACTAGTGGCGCCTCTCTGGCCGAACAGCGGGAATACCTCAGGCAGAAATTCAGATACGCTGTTGGGCGAATCATCGTAAAGAACAGGAAGGCAATTGCTATCGAAGCCTTGAAGAGGCTGGACGAATCAGGGAACGACATTGAGTGGAACAAGAAGAGAACTCGGTCCATACCCAGCCCCAGTGGAAGTGGTCCCGAACCTGACGTACACCTTTCAAAAGGCCCATCCCGATCCCTCGCATCGTCCACACGTGGACTCCATTAAAAGAATTCTCTCTTTCCAGGTCGAGAGTTTCCGGAGTGAAGGGGAGGGGGAGTTGAGTCCTGCACCGTGTCTCCCGGCCTGTATCACTCGTCACCAATCAAGGCTCTGCAATCTCATCCGGACTTCGCCTATGGTCGGGTGGACGCGTTTCAGGACTCTTTGTCTCCGTGTGGTCAACAATAACGTCTTTGAGTGGACAATTCTCATCCTCATTCTTGGTTCATCCATTACACTCTGTTTTGAAGATGTCTACTTAGAGGAAAAACCAGATTTAAAATTCACTCTGTTTATTCTTAACGTCGTCTTTACCGCCATCTTTATTCTCGAAATGTTACTCAAGTGGATCGCACTCGGATTCGTCCGCTACTTTACGAGCTTCTGGACCCTCCTTGACGTCTTTATCGTCACTGTAAGGAGCAGTGAGATGTTGCTAATGAGGCCAACCTGACAGGTGGATTTGTATTGTGCTCCAGATTAGCATCATTTCCTTGGCCTATGACCTTCAGAGTCGTTCTTGGCAGTCAGTTGTGGGGAAGCGGACGTCTGCAGTCTCATCCCTCAAGGCACTCAGGACGCTCGTAAGTATTTGAATTAGGACGCTTAGATTAGATTTTGATTAGATAATTATTATATAATTAGATTTTAATTTCCATTATAATTTCTATAATTTTTTCCCTTGTAGCGGGCTCTTCGTCCCCTCCGTGCCATCTCTCGTTGGCAAGGGATGAAGGTGGTAGTGAATGCTCTCATGGTGAGTTCACCAGCTTTTGCATACTGGTCATTAATTATTCCCCATTGTTAGATGGCCATTCCCTCCATCTTCAACGTCCTTCTCGTCTGCCTCCTTTTCTGGCTCGTATTTGCAATTATGGGCGTCCAGTTCTTCAAGGGAAAGTTCTTCAAATGCATCTACGGAGAGAGTGGCCTCACCGTCCCTTACACGGTCGTCACTGACAGAAACGCATGTTGTACACGCACAGATACCGTCTGGATAAACACAACACCAAATTTTGACAATGTCTTCGAGGCGTACCTCTCACTCTTCCAAGTGGTAAGTGACGCCGCAAAGTGGCCTATCGCCAGTCTCTATTTTGACACGCCTACTCTCCCGCAACTTCTTTCAGGCCACGTTCGAGGGGTGGATGGAGCTCATGCGCGCAGCGTCAGATATTACGTTCAACTCGACTGTGAGTGACATGCAGCCAGTTCGAGATGCTTCGTTTGTTGCGAACATCTACTTTGTAATTTTTATCATTTTTGGCACCTTCTTTACTCTGAATCTCTTCATTGGAGTTATCATTGACAACTTCAACATGCTCAAGAAAAAGGTAGCAAAAGTTTAATGCTTGCAACATTTATACTAAACGCTCTCATTGCAGTACGAAGGTAACTTGGTTGAGGCTCTGCTCACTCCAAGTCAACGGCGCTATTATACAGCTATGAAAAAGCTCGGACGGAAAAAGCCTCAACGGGTCATACGTCGACCTCAGAGTAAATGTCTTGCTCTCTTCTACGACATTGCCATGTCAAGGAGGTAATTGAACCATAAATAAGAAAGTAAATCCCATTTGATTTGGGTTGGATTTTATATGTAGATTTGAGATTGCCATATTTGTGCTTATATTCTTCAATATGGTGGTAATGTCCTTTGAGCACCATGGGCAGGACGAAGTCTACCATCACATCCTTACTGGGTTCAATTCATTCTTCTCAACAATCTACGCACTCGGTTAGGAAAATGTTAAGAAAAGAAGGTCGTTGAGACTGATGAGATTTCATTCCATTCGCAGAGGCTGTTGTGAAAATCATAGGGATGCGCCATTTCTACTTTACAATTCCCTGGAATGTCTTTGACTTTAGTCTCGTCCTTTTCTCGCTCATCGACCTCTTCCTGACAGACGTCCAGTGGTCACTCCCGTTCCCGCCAACTATGCTCCGTGTCGTGCGCGTCTTCCGAATTGGACGTGTGCTCCGTCTTATAAAAGTAAGGGAAATACTATGCAAATTGGAGCAAGGCAGGAAATGGCAAGAGGACAATAATTTGACTGTTTGTTTCTAGGCCGCCAAGGGAATAAGAAAGCTCCTCTTTGCCCTGGTCGTGTCGTTGCCCGCCCTCTTTAACATCGGAGCTCTCCTTGCCCTCATTATGTTCATCTATGCAATACTCGGAATGGCTCTGTTCAAGGATGCCAACAACTACGGAACCATGGACGAAATGTTCAATTTTAAAACATTCCCGAGAGCGTGCATGATGCTCCTCCGGTCAGTTTAAATATTCTATAAACTATCAATTATTAATTAATTCTCAGAACTCACGACATCTCATTTCTGGCTTTTAGCCTAATGACAGCAGCCGGGTGGAACGATGTCCTCAATGCTCTCGTCGTAGAAATCCCTGAATGTAATCCGGATGCTTACCGGAAGTTGAAATGCGGTCGTGGGGAAGAGCCCGAGTGCATCTCCCGCATGGTTTCAGTATCGTACATGGTTTCTTACATCATCATCACCTGCCTCATTGTCATCAATATGTACATTGCCATCATTCTAGAAAACTTTCTGGAAGCGAATCAAGACGAAGAGGTGGGCATAGTGGAGGATGACCTGGAAATGTTCTACATACGCTGGTCAAGGTATAACGGTGTACGCTGGTCAGCAAGGTCTAATGTTTAAGTCCTTTGTGTCCAGGTTTGATCCAACGGCCACTCAGTTTATTGGATTTGACCAACTATCAGAGTTCCTTGCCAGTCTCGACCCTCCGCTTGACATCCCGCGCCCGAACATTGTGGCAATCGTCTCATTCAATCTCCCCATAGCGAGGGGAAATAAAATCCACTGTCTCGACATTCTCCACGCTCTCGTTAAACATGTCCTCGGACACGTTGACGACTCTGAAGAATTTCGAAAGGTATAGCATTCGGTTAGCAAACAGTGCAGCAGCCGTTTAAGTGCGTTTGCTTCCCTTATTGCAGATCCAGGAACAAATGGAGACCAAATTTCGGAAGCAGTTTCCGAGTAGAAAGCTGCTCGACATTGTCTCTTCCACGCGCATTTGGAAGATCCAGCACAATGCAGCGGTGGTCATCCAGAGGGCATACAGGGCCTACAAAGCAAGACTCATTGCCGCCACAGACAGGGTCAAGTCCACGCAGACGCTCAAAAGTGTCCCACCTACACACAGTCACGGCTTTGGACACAAGCTGGGACAGTTCTTCCACGTGGGTGGAGAGAGGAGAAGGCGATCGTCTCTCCGTGACGGGATCCCCTTCAAGACAGGTGGCTCTGTAAGTCACACGTAAACTAGAAACACAAAAAGCGTAGCGGGACATGACATTAGCTTTGATTGTAGGCCAAACGAAGTCCCTTGGCCTCACTTCCGGACCACCCCAGAGGAAGGAGGGAAGATGGCGCGACGAGCCAGCCACGCAGTAGCTACTCTAGCCAATCTTCCTCATCAGCAACAGCGAGTCCGCTCCCACCGCCACGGATCGAAGGCGTGACCCACCGGGAACAGAGGAACCAGAGACTTTCTCCTTCACGCCTCTCCGGCGGAAGCTTTGACGTGGCTGTGAACTTTGGCAGTGGGGTTGACGGAGTTCCAGTGAACACGCACCTCCTCGGCATCCATCTCCCCCGTCCACTGAAGCTCAACAAGGAGGACTTGAGCGAGCATGAGCCGAGCAGTGACCAGTCTTTTCATCACCCCCAGTGCATTCCTTACGCCTCTTCGCCCCTTAGCTCCCTCCCACCTTCACCGCCCTCGCCCACAGTCCGGGCCTCTGTCATCACGGTCCACGTCCACCACACACCTTCTTCCTAGTTACCAGGAACTCCCTTCAAGAAGCCTTAAAATGATTATAGTCCTGTATGATTATAACCTTCTAGTCTCCTAGTTGGAGCTCATCAGTTTGCCTTGTGATCAACCTCTCACCTTTGCCTTTAATTTGCCTCTCCCTTTAGGTTGTTAACCCAAAGGACTCAAACGAGTGTATGCCGTGGTGATTAGGAGTAGTCACCCACCTTGTGATATCTACCATTCCCCATATTTGAGCATCTTCGGATCCAAAGAGGAAAGAGACTATAAGTGCAGAACTAGCTAAGGACTTAAGGACTCCCTCAACTCAACTACCAACCAATCGGCCAAATACTTGTGCTCCTTATACTCTGAGTGCCGTCTCTTAGCAATGTTAATCAATTACTCAATAAATCCAACACTCACATCTAAATACACAAAAGGAATAGGGAAAAGAAACTGATTTTCAATTAACAAAAGCTATACTTTTAATCCGCTCGTTCTTTCAATGCTCTCAGCGTTCAAGTGAGTTCATAAGGTTAGTAAGGATGTCCACCCACACACATTTGTTCCAATGAATTGAAGCCTAAAGAATGGGTCGCCACAGACGTCATGACGGATAATCGATCCGTCATTTAACCACACATTAAGAGACAAAAAGATGAATGGAAACAGAAAAGTTGTAAATGTAATGTTCATCCTCTGCCGAGGCTGAGCTTGTGAGCATGAAAATGTCTGTGATTTGTTGCTTTCTTTGATTGGTTGAATCCCTCCTTACTTCGTAAAACTACCTAAGAGGCAATAGTGGTGTAGTGGCAGCATAGTAGCCTTCCAAGTTGCTGACGGGAGTTCTTGCCTATTGCATTACATTTTTGCTAAACTACACCATTTTAACCTAATATGCTACTTTTTGACTTCTTTAACTAAATCTGGTCTAACAGCCTTTTTTTTTTAATTTTTTTTTTACACCAGGCTTTAAAATGTCAAGAGGAAAGTCACTTTAACGTTTGTGAAGAAAGGCACCAATGTTTTTTAGTTTAACTAATTAACCAACTTATTTAACTGATTTGCAAAAAAACGTTTTGAATAGCCATACAAAAACAATTTTCTCTCTTATATTGCATGTGTGCTGTCTTTTTGTCAAAGCAATGTCAATGTCAAAAGAAAGGCATTTAAGTTCATTGAGCCTTTTGTCTTGTGCAATTTTTTGGACAGATTAGACGCATATTAGCCATTCATAGTCGGAATTCTTTTTTAACCTTTGACTTGGAATGCTTTTAAATCCAATTAGGGAGCATTGGAGATATTGGGTGATTGGATGCATTGAGTCACGTAACAAATCTTGTGGTATACTTTTTCAGGCTGTAAAAATTCCTTGTTTCTTGCCATCATTTTATGTCTAGCTGGAACTGATAATTATGTGGCGTCCGATGGAATTAAATGGACCAATGACCGAGTAACCTTCGCAGACAACTAAGACAACCATTCAGTTGCGCTGATGTCAGTACAATTTAGGCTTCTGCAGTAGAAGGTGGCTCCGTCCAATCGTCGTCTCGCTTAGCGTCCTTTTCCACAAGTTTCCATTTTTTTCTTTTGATCAAAACCGTATTCCCTGGAAAACGGACCATCATGAATACGAAACTCCAATTTCTTTGCCGAGAAATACATTCCCGGGAAGGACTGGAAGACATAATTGAGTATATCATGTGAGTACGAGCAATTTTATTTTGGTCAATGTCCGTGGTGATTATGAGAAATAAATGTTTACTTGTATCGGTTCCAGGGTGCCAGTAGCTGTTTGCCCAGAATTCATGTGCTTCGCTCCAGCCCACGACCGGGAGATGATCAACCATTTGACGGATGGTCACAATATTACCCGAATCCCTGAAGAGAAAGGTGACAAGGGTCCCATTCCGATCCAAGTCAAGTACAAACGTCGCCAAAGTCAGAGCCGTTTTGGGAAACTTCCAGGATTCGACCCATCCCCTGACGGTAGGGAGCATTTTATTATCACTGCGAGGGGCATTGTGACTTTATTCCACATTCACATGCAATTACAGTAAAGGTCGTATGTAGTAAACTTGATGGGGGGCAACACTTTGGTTTACTATAAGCGACGTTTACTACAGCCGGTACACGTAAGCCCCTATTATCCTGGCCGGGGACCCCAGGTTTGGTTTACTATAAGCGACCATTTACTACACCCGCCTTTACTACATACGACCTTTACTGTACATTTATATGGAATTTTCCTGTTTGTCACCAGAATTCTACTGGACGGCAGCAACGATTAGGATCTGGGGCGAGGACTTTATTGTCCACGTGAAGGAGCAGAATTCCAAGATGCATTTCTGGGTGACTCAACTACAGCATCCCAATGCCAATCTGACAAATGAATTTGTTTTCCACATTGTATTGGCCACCAAAGACAAAAAACTTCTGCCAGTAAGTTTATTTATTTGCATTTTGATTTAGATTACAAACAGTCTAGCAGTTTTTCTTTTTACTGCAGAATGCATCACAGGCTTTTTACATGCGAGGCGCCGTTCGATTTTACACTGACATGGATGGCCAATACCCGATGCTCTCCTTCCCCACCAAGGAGATCTGGGATTCTCTTGTCTTCCAAAAGCATCGCAAACGCCCAATCCCAACCACCGACTACTACTGGAACATGTGGATTGTCATTGAACGGAACCCTAGGCTTCATTCACGGTTGGAATCCATTGGTGGAATGGACCTGATTCACAACCCAAAAATAATCGACGAGATCTGGTGCCTCACCGATGGAATTCCAGCGGAAACACGATTCGCAATCGCAATGGAAGATCCTGTCTTGGCACTTGAGGCTCAATCAGGCGTCGCCCCTCGCGCAGTTGGTCCTTGTCTCCACTCTCCGCCCAAGCCCAAACAGAAGCCTCTCTTCCTACCGGCAACTTTTTTTCAATTAGGAACGACTGACAATGCTATCATCTTTGTAGCATGGAAGGATGGCGATTTACTCCGTTACACCGAACGACTCATTCGAGAAATTTTTGAACCCATCCTGTACAACGAGGCTACTTCCAACGAAACCAAGTGGGACCTGCTCCATGCTACTCACAAAACCATCTACGATTTTTCAACGTATATTTCAGAGTCAGCAATAGGAAACACCGCTGAATTCAAGGCTTTTGTCGAGCAGGATCTTCCACGAGTGACAACTTACGACATCGGACCTCTCCGCCGTCCTGTGCCTCATTGAATTTTATACTGAGTTATATTTATTTCTGCAGCTTTATAGGTTCTAATTAATTAACCTCTGCGAAATTATTCAATTATCAGTATTAAATGAACTCTGCAAATTAAAAGTTACGAAAACTCCATTTTTTAATTAGCGTTTAAACTTGGGGTGATTTTTGTGGAGCCCATCTAAGGAACAAGGCGGAAAAATTCATAGGAATTTCGAAATTCAGTTTACAAAAAAAAATTTACTTTTTTGTTGAAAAGTTGCATTGAATTGTAAATTGTTTAATTTTAAGTTGTGATATTGAGGTCACTGGGGTCAGGATGACCGACCGTGAGTCTGCCCTCCAGAGCTCACTTCCTCCACCTCCCTTTATGTACATTAATCAGTACACGGATGAAAACGTTAGACGTGGAAGAGCACCCAAGCCACCACCCGTACCACCGTCACATGAAACATACTCAATGTTCGGGGTACAGTTTCACGCTGACGATGCAATTATCAGACCACTGGAGAGCCAGGTGAATGCAATTTATACACCATTTAGGCAGTATATACAGCAACTCCTTATTCACAGGGTATCAGACGTCTATACCCAAACAACTTGGATCACCGTAGAGAACTCAAGAAACTAAACCACTCTATACTGGTCAATTACTTGGATCTCTTGGAAATAATGATTCTATCACCTGATAGCTCCAAACGACAGGACAAGATTGATGACATTAGCCTTCTCTTCATTCACATGCATCATCTCATCAACGAATTCAGACCTCACCAGGTATTACAACCAAAATGG
This sequence comes from Pseudachorutes palmiensis, assembly GCA_009869845.1. Classification (NCBI taxonomy): domain Eukaryota; kingdom Metazoa; phylum Arthropoda; class Collembola; order Poduromorpha; family Neanuridae; genus Pseudachorutes; species Pseudachorutes palmiensis. Next base: position 86,396 of record VNWY01000072.1, on the reverse strand, counting down.
GGATATCTATCACTATAGGTTGAGTTTGACTGTTGGATTCTTTTAGGCTCGTGAGACTCTGCGGGTAATGATGGAAGTCCAGAAGCGACAGACATACGATACCTGTGACAGACTCCAAAAACACGTTGAGAAATGCCTGGACATTATCAAAAGTGCTCTGACTGAACTCCCAAGCAAGCATGAGGCAGAACACAAAATTACCTTGGCCGACATCACGTCCCGAACCAGGAAACGTAAGAGGTCGGAACCACTCACGTCAGACAAGGATAAAATCATGTGCGACATTGCAGATAGTTTATAAGAAATAATAACCTTTTAATATATCTACAATCTTAGCAGAGGTTAATACAGAGGTCATTCATATTCCATTTTAAACATAAACTTGCAGGAATGCCGAAGTACCAGAATTAATGGAACTCTGGGCTTATTCCTATGTCAGAGTAAAGGTCAATTTGTAATGTCACGTTAGAATCTTCTTCCACCGCCAGTTCCGCGAAAGAAGCCTCGACTTCGACCTCGTCCTCCACCACCACCACCACCACCCCTTCCGAACCCACCTCTTCCTGTCCCTCCACCTCGGGCATTACCCCTTATAGGAGTAAAAGGTGTTCCTCCTAGACCAAACAAAGACCATTAATGACCTTTCGTGAACTTCCATTTTAACTCACCACTAAAGGAACCAACACGACGAGAATATTTCCCTCCAGGTGGCTGGTACCGCTGGAGTTCCCTGTCCTTTCCGATACGAGGCACTCTAGGCCCTTCGGCTGTTGCCGGCCGTTTCGTGGCAGATTCAATAGGCTTCCAGGATAGGGCCAATTCCGTTGTGTATTTGGGCGGAGTCTTGAAGAGGTCCCGAATAAGTGTGCTTACACTCTTCACCAATTTGAGTGAAATGACCTTAAAAAAATGGTAAAAATTAAGTAAAACGAAAACTCAGGACTGCAATCTTACCTTCTTTTTGTTATCCAGGGCCTTGAGATCCACGTCTTTTGTAATGTCAAATTCGTGCAAAAGTGTTCGTTCGTAGCAGACAGTTTCTCTGTTCAAAATCCTCATCCTCTCACGTAGCTCTGTAAATCTCTCTTCGGCTGGTAGATACTCTGGCAATAAAGCCCCGAGTCTGTAGAGAAAGTAGAGACAGTACTCTGCCTGGGAAAAGTTAAACTTTGGCTTCTGTTGGACAGTCTCATCTTCGACTTTTTCAACTGGAGGTATAACTTCCTACAAGACAAAGATTGGAATAGTTTTTTTTACCATACGCCTTATTGTCAGTCCTTACCAATGCCAGAGTCAACGCAGAATCCAAACAAGTCTTCAAATTTTCATTGCCCATCGCTTTCATGATGCCAAGGAGTTCAGCAAGTCGTCGTAGAATAGCTTGCTCAATGTGTATATGATTCGGATACTTTTTCAACTGTCCAAATACTGGCAACACCTTTGTAAAGTAGTAGAGGATGAATTCCTCTGGTGACAACTGATCCTACAAAGAAAAAAAGCAAGGTATATAATTTACATGTCAAACTTTTGGCAGTATATTTTACACTCACGTTGAATAGATTCAAAGACTGCTCAGTAGCCAGGAACAGTGACTTGATATGAGGAATGTTCTCCACATCCAACATTTCATTGATCGCAACTTGTGCATAAAGCAATTCCTTGTGGAGTTTTTTTGATCCAACTTGTCTCATCAACTTTGTAGCCATTAGAAGGTCCATAAGCATAGTAACTTCAGGGGCATTAACGTACTGCAGAGAAAAATCACGTGTATTTAGAAGTTAACATCAACAAGGAAAAAATCAAATACCCTTATGCTCTTCTTGATTTCCAAGTATAGAGCCTTCTGAACATTGTACGTTACAATTTCTGGGCTAAGATCCGGGAACCTTCCTCGTAGGAACTTGACAACAGCTTCACGTACTATTGGTGCTCCATCCCGTATCTGTGAAAACATCCCAACCAACGTGCCTGCAAAAGACATAAATTGTCATTCGCATTATCCCACCCACTTTATATTTCGTCATACCTTTTGCATCAATGTGGAAAAGGCTAATAAACCCAGCATACAAGTTTTGCAACTCAGTCGGGTCAGCGGTTAACATCAACTGACAAAACACATCTGCAACCTTTGGAATACAAGTCTTCACCTTTTTCGAAACAGTAACCAAGTCCTTCAGTACTTGCTTCCGGATCTAAAAAAGCAAAGTACACAATTGGAATTTTAGACTATATTATAACTATTACAAGCCTGAATACAAATACTGAAATATTGACTGACCACTGCATCTTCTTCTTCACAAAGATCCAGCATAGCATCCACCGCATCGTTGTAAGAATTAGGGAAATATTCCACAAATCTAGTAATGAACTGAGAGGCCAATCGTTTCTCTTTGTCCGAACTATGAGCTGCATCCAGGAACTGACGATACTCTGCTTCCAACTACATTCAAAACAAAAGGTCACATTCATTACACAATGCCAAGTGCTCCTTACCGCTATTTTATTCTCTGCAGAGTTTAGCTTCTCGTAAATCTGGTACATTCGTTCTATTCCCATGGGCGTAACCGGCTTCGGTCCAGCATTTTCAACGCTCATGTTTAACACCTTTAACAAAATAGTCAATTACAGACCGGTACAATGTACAATGCTATACAATCAGTGTATGCTATCATTAGATCTTACCTGCTCTTACGTCACTTGAGAATACTTTTACAGAAACAAGACACTTGGGGTGGATTACTTTAACCCTCAATTAGTCAATTAATTGGAAATTAAGAATTTAGCAAAAGTTTATGTTTCAAATGTGAATTAAAAAAGTGAGGATTTGGCGTCTCTCGGCGCCTTTCACTTCCCTCATTTTCTGTCCTCGTGGTGCCTTGGATTTGCATGAGTTTGGAAGTGGCAAGTTCCACAGCACCATCGATACTGCCATCTCTGGTCATCCGAGAAATTAAAATGTGGGCATTTTGATAAGGAAATCAGCCAGAAGAGGGCACTCTCAACCTACTCTTAACCACACCAAAAGAAGCGTCCTTTCTATCAAAATGTAAATTAATTAATTGTATTCCCACATTGTGATCCAAGATCATTTGGGATCACAAGATGGGACTTTAAGGGTTACCTTGGAATGTCTCTCGATCTTCATTTAACATTAGCAACTCAGAGGTCATTGGTTCTTGTTATTGTTTTAATTATACTCCAAAAACTGGATGCGGTTCCACAATGATGATAAAAGTTTGCATTTTTTTTGTCGTTTTGCAAAATTGAGGTGCGGCGACGGAAGGAAGGAAGGCGTCGTCCTTATCTCGACTCTCTATCATCGTGGGAAAGTGAAGTCAGGCAAGATAAAACAGGTAATCATGCATTTTTAATGCATTACATAAAGAGTGACCCCGAGTGACAAAGTCAAGGACATAAAGTCCTTTTCCCGAAAAAAGTGAAAAAAGAAGTGAGCAAGGGCCCACTTTTCCAGGCCTTAGAGTTCAGAATTTATTACTAACTCTGGAGACTTGGACTCATCAGAGTGGAACTGGGCAACAAAACAATTTGAAAACCCACAGGAAAAATCAAGACTCTATTCACCTCCAATTACTCTTGAGCTAGTCGAACCTGGCGAGCGTCTAGAGCAAGCGGTGGTTGTGGTGGTATCAAAAGTACCTCTTTCTTCTGACACGACTCAGAGAGCACATCCGGTCATTTCCAAGAACATCTCAAAAGCCAGCGAGGCATGACCAGGAGTCAGGTACAACTCCCATGCAAATCAGATAGACAAACAGGAGCTACTACCAGACCAAATAATAATGAGTCCTGAATACCCTGCTGGATGCAAGTAGGGGAATCTAATCAGAAATTGAGATTCGATCTCGGCATAGGGAAGATGACAGGCGTTTTGGGGTCTTCTCCCAATTTCGGCACGTGGACGCTGAGCCTATTCAATTCCTCTGATGCTTTCCACTGTTCTTTGCCCCGGGAAAAGGGCCCTTGTCGGAGAAATAAAGGAAGCATTAGAAAGGGCCAATGTGGAAAAGGGAAGAGGAAAAGATTATGATATTCCTCCACTGGAGTTTAAATCCACGTCCCTTAATTTTATTTAGTTAGTTTAAATTCATCTTCCCATCCAGCACGTCAAGACTCTCGGAGCTTCTCCTTGTCCAGGTTAAGGACAACTGAAAGGGAAACCGGCACTTCGGGATGACTTCGCAACAACTGTCACGTCAGACGTCAGTCTGTACGGAATTGAATATGCGACGGGGAATAAAAATTCCCAATTCCGAATACAGACCACGTAGGAACGGGAAGGGAATCATTCCCTTGAGAGTCCTTTTTTCTTTCATTTCAAGGAACCCTTCCAAGGGTTCGACCAACCCCATTCACACCGAATTCCGACGAAGGGTCCCTCCTCGTATAAATCCATATATTCCTTTTGTGTACTCAATTTTTGCTTCTGATTCCTCCGAAATAATACAAGCTTTAATTACAACCTCAGAATATTTTTTCGTTTAAAAAAAAACAAGCCCAAAAAACTCATGCCTAGGAAAAGGTTCTTATTTCAGTTTCCTTATGTAGGTTCCTATTAATTTTTAATTTTATGTAAACACATCCAATGGAGGACAGTTGAGGTGATTCCTTGTTCGGTCGAGTCTATTCGGTGTAGGATTTCTAGCATTTAAAATTGAGAGCCCTTTAAACCCGCGTCCCGTCTGTTGGAATGGGGAAGGGGACGAATTTCAGGTCCTCCTGATTGGAGGATTGCCCTGTGGATCGGAAGTGAGGGGCACTCTCCCTGGTTCTTTTAAAGGACCATATGGGCCCTTGGTGCGTTACCCGACAATTTTCCCTCCGAAATTCCGGGAAGGGAACCAAGTGGGTGATATTCTTCCATACGGAGCCAAGTGGCGGGTCACAGTCCATTTCCAGGAGGAGACTGGAGATAAGCCACAAGAAGCTTATTGGGAGAAAGTTCCATTTGCGCAATGGAGAAAGTTTTCGTGTGTGACGTTCTCCGTCCCAAGGAATTCAACCGAGCTCCTCCAATTGTGTTTCGTCCAATCAAGGAGGTCACCACGCTGACCCATGAGGAGTCTGAGGCAGAAGCTCATCCGAGCATGATGGGGCCAATCCCAAACAAAAAACTGAACCTTGTCCAGACTTCGAGAAAGGGCCTGATCACGATGGCTCGAAGAAACGCACGAGAACGGAACAGAGTCAAACAGGTAAAACGTCTTTCTCCATTTGGAGCACAATGGAGAGGCTCAGTTGCAAATGCATCCCTCCTCGGGTTCCCTTTGAGTTCCATTCATTATCCAGCCATTCAAAGTTCCCACCTTCTTCACAAAAATTGAACCAGATTCAATTTCTTCCTCATCTCCTTTTATTCTGGGCCTTTAGAATTGCAGTGCATACAATGTGTAACGTGTCGCGTATTTTTTGTTTGCAGGTGAACCAGGGCTTCCTGACCCTTCGCTATCATATCCCAGAACCATTCAGGGTCAAGAAAATGTCAAAAGTGGACACGCTCCGGTCCGCCGTGGAATACATTCGGAGTTTGGAGAAAGTCCTGGAGACGCCTGGAGAAGACGGGTCTGTCAACTGCTCCCTTGGGTTGGAGCAGGACTCCATTTTCGACCAAACCTCCTTCCTTGAGCAGAGCCAAGATTTGAATCTGGACGATGATGAAACTTCAATGGAAAACATGAAAGAAAATTGAAAGTTATTCCAATTGTGTCCATGTTTCAATTAATTGCACCTAAATGCACACTAGTCTTACACGTCACAAAACACATCGAGTCATTACCACACTTGAAATAAAAGCACTGTCGGTTCCAACTCTCGGCAGAACAATAATTCCGGTTTTTTACGATGGTTGGCGGAATGGCGGGCAGTTTGAGTGGGGGAGGGGAGTTAGTGACTTCATTTTAAATCCAGGCCACCTGAGAAGAGTCACTTAGATTCCCACTTCCGCCGACTCCCGTTCTCGCTTCCGCTCCATTGTGGGACTGCTTGGATAGAGTGAAGGATAGATAAAGCCAATAAGCATAATTTATCGTGAGCAAGCAGCAGTGACCATTTGTCCGAATCCTCCGTTGACTTTACCCAGACTGGGGATGTACCCCTAATTGGGTTTACGTTCTGCATGTGCGGTGTGTGTCCCTTGGTATGCGACACTTCTGTGGTAGCATGTGTTTAGGGCGGAAGTGTTTGGAAGGAGCATGTGGGTGCGACAGGTCGCGGTGGTTTGGTGCTTTACCTCTGTCCACATGCTTCACTTCCGGTCCTTCCATAACTCCACAACAATCCCTCCGAAACTTAATAATTCAAAAGCTCCGATGGAATTTATTTACCGTTCCAGCACAAGAGGAAATTCTGAAAATGTCTGCAAACAGAGACACAAATTATATTCAAATAGACCCATCCCATTAGTAGAACAATGCAAACATGCTTAAAACGGATGAAGTGGAGCAGGCAGTCGCAGTGTAGCCTTGGCAAATAGCAAAAGGGCCAAATGTCCAACTTCCACCTGGGAAGTTCTCACCTCCACCACCAGTTTGCATAACACGTGTTTGGATTTAAAATTAATCAACATCTCCCGCCTCCTCTCCAGACATGAGCTGTCTCTCAACCAATTAGTGATGCTAATTCAATTGTCGATGGAAGATTGCGTGTACCGTTATCTCCTACACGCGTCCACTAACGGGTTCTCTCGTTCTTCCCGGGAGATTTTGAATGATAGCTTTTGATGAAGAGGTGTAAAGAATGGAGCATGGAGATGAGAGAATGTCTTCTGGAAGCAGTTTCAAAATCCCCCTCTCAGCCCTTGTAATATTCGTAGATTATCAGACACAAGGAGCATCGCTTGCTTAGTTCAAAGTTGTGAAGAGGGGCCCTTTTCGAAGGGACCATAAGTCACTTTGACTTCGATTAAACCCAGAAAGTTCCTTCCTTTCATCATTCCCTGGGAGCCAAAGGAGCAAATGAACTTTATTTCTTCCTGTTAACTGCCTGTGGATTCCCTCATAAAACAAGGAGCGTCTGGAAGTCTTCCCTTGTCAAGAGCCCTTTAGCCTTCTAGTCCGAAGGTGTTCAATAAAAACGAAACCCAAACGCTCAATAAAGAAAGGTCTTGGTGGCATCTTGAGATTTTGCATTGCAAATTCTTCGTCCCAAATAAATTGGTTCTTGTTTGTTGATTGCAAGTTGCCGACGGTGGATATATGGTTATGTGTCTCTTGTCACTTGTCAAAGGGCCGAAGTAGACTATGCTAATTCCACCATAGGCAGGTGAGGCAGAACAATGGGCTGGAAAAGGCAGTTGGAAGTTCCACTTATCAGAGCTACTGCCCTGCTCCAGCTGCCTCATCAACAATCCAACCATCAACAATGACCAATGGAAGCTTCCACTTGATCATTATGGAAAGAAAACAAATTGGAAGAACGGCGTCGGCGGGGCTCGCCAAATTATTTACATCCAACGTCAATCTAAAAAACACAAAGGAGATTCATGACCTTTGACAAAAGGATTATGGCCAGATTAGCAAATTAAGCTCCATGGCAACCCTTTCATTGAATTAAATAAACTCGATGAAGGTATCGAATCAAGTCCACTTTGAAGCTGATTTTGTGACAAATTAGTTCAAAGTTTAAAAGTGAACAAAGAAAGAAGACAAAATGACTTTGCTGAAAATGTTTGCTTTCTCATTCCTATGCTTCTTGTTCTGCTCATGTGCAGAAGCGAAGCGGAACAAGAGCGTAGTTTATCCCTTGGTGTACACAGAGGTTTGCTTTTTATTTTATTTAGAAATGAATGAAATTGACTTTAATTTAAACCAGAACCGATGCCCCAACACCACTTCCTTCTACGACCGTTGTCATTCTGCCAATCGAGATTGCAAGTCGAATCTCTGCTGTTTCGGATACACGCCTAATGAAAAGAACAACGAGCGGTGCATTGATGACAAGGACTGCACATACATGGTCCATTTTGAATACGAGGGACCAATGAACATCACAAACAGCTCAACGCTCAACTGGACAATCGAATACTTGAATGTCACGCCAAAAGTCTACTTTAGCATGATCTCCAAAACATCAGTTCCACATTACTTTTCCTACGCTCTCTCAACCAATGATAAAATGGTAGGTACATAACATTAAGATGATGCCTGTGATGTAAATAATTTAATCTTTTCCACTGAGCAGGGGAGTGACCTGGTCTTTGTGTGTGAACTGACCCAGTCGTACACTGTGTCTTTCTACTTGACGTGGAACTACCAATATCGAAACTTGCCAGTGAGTTTGGTAAGTAGATATTACTTTTTCATTAATTATTTAGGTATAGATTATTACAAATTAAGTTTCTTTCAGCCTTTAGAAGACGTCGGGGGTAACTTGACCCGGACAGAATACAACCAGGAAACTGGTGAGACCCGCTGCGACTTCATCATGAGACCAATCGTCAATTACAAGCATTACGAGCCGCCGTGGAACTTTACTCTCATGAAGGACAATCAAAGACATGACAAGTTCTACTTGCTAATGGCCGCAGGAGTCGTTGGAGAGGACGGTAACGTGTCCAGAATAATACGCATGCGTCGAAATCCTAACCTTACATACTACAGGGGCTCTGCAGTACCACGCCCATGTTGCTGCCACGGGGTTTGTAAATAATCGATGGACTTTTACTAACCAATGTTACGTCACCGTAAGTCATCTCCAGTTAAATCATCAAAATTTATTTCTTAATTGAACTTCCTTTCCCAGGTGGCAAGACCCAATTACATGACTGAAAAGTGAACACCCCCAATATAAAATCAAAGGTCAATGTCAAAGGTCAATTTATTTATTTAGGTTCCATGGAGGTTATATGATTGGTCTTTGGCTCGTCGTGATGCCCATGAACACTTACTTAATCCGCTTCTACAAGGGGACTTTCAATTCCAATCGGTTCATCCTTGGTCCCATGTGGATCCTCATCCATGCCTACTTGTCATTAGCCGCAGTTTTTATGGCTGTGTCCGGCTATGCCATGGCCGTGTCAGAGCGGAATTACGAAATTGCTCAAGACTATCCTGCCCGTGTCCACACCATCTTCGGATTCATCTCGATGAGTCTTGTCTTTGTTCAATTCATTCTTGGAACGTGTCGCTTCACCTTCTTGTCCAGAGCCTGTCAAGCGAGGATCAACAAAGTCCATTCCTTGTTTTATTTGGTGGTTCAATTCTTTGGCTGTAACATGCACAGAGTATACCACAATTATTAGTATGTTCACGCATGCGCTTTTTGTTCATTGCAGACATTACGATTGGAATGGTTCCATCTCAGACGTATAATGTGGCTCCGTGTTGGATCTACCATTTGCTCTACCCCTACGTCATGGTCCAGATTGCATTCTACGTTCTCATTTCCAAAGAATGCAAAAAAGAGGACGAATTATTCGGATACCACGAAGACCGGGCGTACTATCACTACCCACTTCTTTTGGTATTTAAGGAATCCCGATGCAAACCGGTAAGGTCAGCAATGCAAAGATATTGTGTGTATTATGCTTGCTTTTATTTTACAGTTGAATTTGTGGAAACGACTCATCATCTTGGGATGCTATTTCATGTCGACTGGAGGATTTGCAGCTCTCATGATTTGCAGTTTAGTTTTTGACGAAGGGTTTGCTACCCCTTGCCGTCCAGCTTACTTGAAGACGCCACTGGAAGACAGAGTCGCTTTGGTCACCGATTGAGCGTCCACAGACTGCTACATGAAGAAAGACTAGATTGTATGTGAAATAAATCTCCTTGCGAGTGATTTAATCTCTTCCCACATCATCCCTTAGAATCTGAATAATAATAATTTGTTGTAGTCTAAAAATAGTGATGGTGGTTAGCCTTTTGGTGGAAGACTTATGGCGGTACCCTTTCTCATGGAAGTTTGACTAATTGTAGGTGTGTGAGTGTGAAAGAGGTTGGTCAGTTGGCCTAAATCAGGGGCCAGTTTGTCCATTTGGGGTCTCCTTAAGGCCACTTTTGAATGAACTAAATGGAGCAGAAGAAGTGGAGATTGAGTCGCGGTGCTTGTTGTTGACTTCCGAATGTGGGTGGGAGGATTTATTGTCAAGACACGAGACCAAGAATAAACCACAAATCGCTTGACCTTCCTTCGTCGCTTCCTATTCCATCTGCTCCAAAACAACAACCAAATGTAACAATGCAAAACCAAAGGACACACTTTCCCCCTGCTTCACCATCCCTCTGCATGCTCATTTTCAGGTGAGTCAAAGTTCCCACGCACGCTATGTCACTTCCGCCCTCTCATCTCCCAGATAATAAAGCTACCTTCTCCATTCCGCGTATTCCATGATGAGGTGGAGAGGTAGTTGACCTTGGGGAGTAAAGTGGATGGCGATGACCCATTGACTGACCTCTGCCACGAGAACCATTCAGGAGACTTATGAAGGGGGTCCCTTGGATTCTCAGTTGTTTATGGACTTGTGTGTTTATGGGGAGTCATAAACCAGCGGGGTGTGCTGACCGCAGTCCCTGATTTATGTCCAACCATCATCTCCCTCACCTTCCGAGAGACAATTAACCAAGGGCCCAAAAATCAATCAACTCACATTCAAAAAGAAATTAAAAAATTCCTTCTTGGCTTGGTTCCTTCGAGAGCCTTTGAAGGAAACAAGGGTAGTTGAGCTGGACCCTTTTCCATTTGGGGACTTGGCATTTTCTGAATGGAGCCCTTAATGGGAAGTTCATTGACATAATTCTGAGCGTGTCAAACCTCGGAAGATGGATGCTTGGACCGACTTTTCAGCCTCTTTTACCCCCAAGGTCAGCTAATTTGAATTTTTGAAGGTTTTGAAGACCTTGGAGCGTTTAATCTGATTCTGCGGGAATGATTCTGATCGCAGGGCCAATGGGCACACTTAAGTGCTCCGTCGCCTGGTCTCTTTTTCCTCTTTTGTGATTCTTTCAACCCTTTGACGAGAAAGTGAGCTCAAGCGAAGACTTCTGTCTAATCGACTGGAAAATTTGTGAAGAGGCTCCTGCTGTGGAGGACTGATTTTTCTCTTTTAAAGCAGGAGACGGTGGTTGGTAGCCTTTGGATGTGATACCTGGTTTTGTTTCGAAGCGCGTGGAAGGACGTGGAAGCTAATTGGCTGTTGGTGGTGGGTCCCAAGTGTCAAACGATTCGTGGGGGGTAAATGTAATTGAGCTCCTCCTGACTCCTTCATACTACCATCATCCCGCATCTTAAAACAAACGTTGGACTCACTTCCAACTCTCCCGCCACAGGAAGAAAGCTCTCAAACACCAACAACATGGAGACACAAGGTGGAAGAAAAGAGGGAAAAAAATAGTTTTGTGAATACTAAAAGCATCACTTTTTTGAATCTGCTTCCCCTTTTATTCTGTGGAGCTATGGTACATGCTATAACAATGATATTGTCTTTCTCTCCTACAATTTTAAATTAACCCGCTCTTGTCTCTATCATGGAGTCATGATTAACGACTCCTGATTGGCTATAAAAGTAACAAGCCTGTTCGCAGCGGGAAGACCAATAGGGAGAGAGCACTCTCCACCATGACTAGAGAGCAGGGTGTTAAGAGTAGTAAAGGGGGCCAATCCAATCTAATATAAAGTTCTACGTATTTAACTTAATTAAGTTCAAAAACTGTCAAAAATGTACAAAAAATCTTAAAGGCACTTGACATGGTTGTTCTCTCGTAAGTTCCCAATCACAGGAGGCTGCTTCAGAATATAGCTTTGTATTGTAACATTAGACAAGGAATCACTTGTTTAAGACAGGCGTGCACAAAGTCATTCCTCACTTTCATTGTCCGGTGGTGACTTGGTACGTGAGGGGTGCTGAGGATCCATTGATTGGGATTGGAAGACTTCCGCCCCACCAGTGCTCAAATGAGTGTAAGTCGCATTCCTTTTCTTGAATTGATTAAAAGAATTGGAGTCTATTTTATTAGTAGAGGAGGGAGCGTGGGGTCCTTCTTTTTGGCGTGTTGAAGATTGGCATGGGCACGTACACTCCAGAGGGTCCCTGGAAAGAGAGAAAGAAAGCGCAGGGTGAGTGAAGAGTTTTGAGAGTTTTTCCTAAGGGCTCCCCTGGACCCTTGTTCTTCACAGCAGCACAGAGAAGAGCAGAGGGAAAGAACTGATTTCAGCTAGAGCTGATTTCCCTTTTCTTCCCTCAATGAATTGTGTATTGGATGAAGGGCCCAAAGGAAACTACGTACGAGGACTTATAGGGTCCCCTTCGCTTCTTTTTGGGAAATGGAGGACAAAGGGCTCTCCTTTTCATTGAATCTCCTTACTCTCTTTTTGTTCCTCGTCTTTGTTTACCTTTTGTTCTGGGAAATCCTTAGGTTTGTTGCCAGATGGAGATGGCGTCGAGGAGCTCGTCATCATCAGGGCTTACGGGGTCATAGTTCTCGTAGTCGTAGAGGCCTTGACTCTGAGCATTTGAGGGGTTGAGGAAGGGCGTGTCAGCCGGGTCATCGGAAGAGGTGGGCGACATTTGGTCACTCCGAGAGCCACCGTAGGAACTCTCAAAATCTGACATGTAAAGGGACTTGGAGGTAGAATCGTCAGTCCCCCCGAGGAGTGACATGTCAAGTTGTCCCTGGAGTGACCGGATGTAATCGACAGCACAACGGAGTGTCTCTACTTTGGACATCTTCTTGGCTCTGTGTACGTGGGGGATGTGTTGCTTCAATGCTGCAAACCCATTGTTCACCTGGAAAAATCCAGCAGATTAGAATGATTCAACATCTGCCCTTCTCCGCTATCTCTTCCTTATCAAAGGTGCACGAATACAAAAAATAGAACAAACTTCAGGAGCTAATGTCAAACTCAGGGACTCAAAATCCCAAAACTTTCAATTCTAATTTTTTTCTACAGAATCCATTCAGAAATTCGGATTAGTTTTGGGATGAGGAGAAATGTACCTCCTTCGGAGAAGGTTTTTCTCTCAGAAGCTAAACTTGAATGCTTTTGAAAACTTTGCAGAATCAACCAATCAGAGAGAAGGTCGAAAGGTGTCTTGTCATTCAATTAGTATAGTTACTGTTGAGCCTTACCTGTTTGACCCGGTTTCTCTCCCTCGCATTTCTCCTTGCCACTGTGGCTGGCTGGTGTTTATTAGGTGGGAAATTGGCAAAGTTGATTTTCCGTTTGCACTTGGACGAGAAAATGTCGCCTTGCCCAGAGGAAGTGGGCACTTCGTTTTCTGAATGAGGTGAGGGATTTGTGGACGGCTCTTTCTTGATATGAACATGTGACGGGGTGAAGTGCTGCTGAATGGTGGGACTTGAAACTCCCGGAGGCACACTTGGTGACCTCATGAGGTTAGATGGGGATGGAAAGTGGTGGTGATGAGACATTTTGTGATTGGCTGGCGAGGACGGAGTTGACTGGAGGAGTGCAGCCATTGGACAAGACGCCCAGTGATTGGTGGAGACTCTCCAGGAGAAACCACTTGAAGGAGTCCAGTTGGAAAGTCCTTCACTGAACCGTGCTTGTGACAATAGTGGCTAAACACCGTGCTGACTGGAATGAACGTGCGTCGAGACTGGCTCTTGGCTGGCTACTGAGTCCAGGTGTTCCCCGTTTGAGGCTTTCTCGCTCTCCCTTTCTTTTCCCGTTTTGATTGTCCCAAATCCCCTTCCGACGACGGATTCATGCCCAGGAGCCCCTTCCACGCGACTCAGAAGCGCAGAGACGCGTGGCCCTACGCCATAAAACTGTCTTAAGGGCCCCCGCACAACCCAGCTCCTCCCGTGGCCTCACCGAAAAAAAATCCATCGTCAGAAATCCCTTCGGTATATAGCAACGCAACATCACAAAAAATACACCGGAGGATCCTACCTCAAAAACCCCGAGTTCAGAGCACCGTAGAAAAACAGTTGAGTCCAGGAAGGCTTCCAAGGACACCCGACCTTCGACTCTTCAATTACACAGCAAAATTATTAATATGCGGTGGGAATCAATACACAGCCACCACATATAGTGAAGAAAAAAAACATTTACCCACCGGGAATGATGATGAGGGTCAAATACAGAAGCTCATTTGTAGGATTGTGATCTCTTAAAAATAGCTATAACGCCCTAACCAGGTTTCAAATTAAAATCCTCTCCACCCCAAATCTTTTTCATAAATTGAACACCGGTTAAAAATTAAAAATCGTGGAGATGGAAACTGAGATTTGAAAGTGGTGGAAGAGGGTGAGGTTTGTTTGGAGAAAAGGACGCCAAACTGTGGTGACCTCTTGTGAACTCTCACTCGGTTGAATTGGCTTTCGCTATTCTTAGTTATGAAAGGTCAGGCAACAGTCCTTCACCAATGAGCATAGAGTGTCCGGGTCATCTGATCCGAATACTCATCAAACTTCTCAATTGGCCATTCCAAGCAGATTATCAGCAGCACTAAACAACTCTATCTCAAGTGTACACGGTTGACGTCAGAAATGTTGGATAAGGCCAATGCAAAATCTGAAACAACAATGAACGGACACTGTGCACTATTACCTATAATGATTTCGGTAGCAAATTAATTGGAATTGGAGCATATTGGCCTCAAATTAACTCACAATTCCATTGGTTCATAAGAAGGCAAGTTCAATCAAACGGCAAATCAAAAGAATCGACAAGCGTCATTTCACTCCTGCCACACAAAAATAAATAAATAAAACATTTGATCACATGACATTCAAAACCGTGCATCCATGTTCAGCGGCGCTGCAGAAATCATCTTTTGATGAAAACCTCTTTTGCGAGTGCCTGCGATATGTGGGTGTTGAACTGCATTTTGCATTTGTCTCGAAGGCCTGAGTGGATTAAATTGACTATTCATTGTCTCATCGCTACTCACTTTGGACAGCCAATTAGATTTCATTTGCGCCTTTTGGATTATCGGAGAGTTCATATCATATTCATAAGGTCAAATATTGAAGCATTGTTCACACACCGGATTGCACAAGAGTCCGAGAGTGACTCACCACTGGTTACATCAACTCGTGTCCCGTTGCAGCCGGAGTTTAGCAACTGCAGGGCCTGACTTTATACGCGTGCCTTTGTCCTTGACCCTTCCGTTTGTAAAGTACTTGAAGTACGTCCCAAGTCCATCCCATAAACAAAGGTAGCAAACATGTTTATCTGGAGAATCAGGAGCCTATGGGATCCTGCATTATCATGTAACCACCAATTCCCACCTTCCCAGCCTCCCACAAATCAGTGAGAAACAGTCATTCAAACAGAAGAAAGAAAAGGAAAATGACAAAAGAAATTAGAACTGATTCATTCATTCAAAGGGATCCGATAGTGGACAAAAGGAAAGGGGTGAGGAGAAGCGTAAAAAGAAATAATGTGCGTCTTCCTCAAATGAAGATTTCTACTCGTCCCGTGGACGTGGATTGGAAAAAGTCTCACGTCCATCACTCAATAGTCATTCAAATGAATGGTAAATCCCCGCTTGCCCCCACTCTGGAGACATCCTCATTTTCCAGCTAAACGTGCTTACACTGAATCACGTCTTTATCAGGCAGCCCATCAGGAATGACAAGATACAAAGGAGATAGAGGAGGAGACAAAGATGGACGAGTTGATTCTGCCTTCTCTCGTGGATATAAATTGGTCCATCCATTTGGACTAATTCCTTCTACAGCAGTTTCCATTGGGAAGAATTGATGGCTTTTGACCTATGTGAGAGGGCCCTTGTTTTATCTTCTGAATATGATCTCCCTTGTTTGTATTTGCTCTCCATTAGGAAAGGTGAGCCCTTCTCTGACCAACGTGTCAACAGAAAGAAAAGGGACCAAGTGCCCTTTGTTTGTTCTCTACAACATCCACCCACTACTCAAATACAAATGTCATCAGAGAAACAATCCCAAACAGAAAGAGCAGATGATTTTCCAGGTCATCCCCAGGTCAAGGGCAGAAATAGAACGTTTGCAATAGTCTCGGCCACACTTTGGTAAAAGAATGTGGAAGAAAATCCTGTTCCGGAATCGAGGCATTTAGAATTGAAAAAAATGCTAGGCATTTATTCAACCAGAACAACCAACTTTCTGAAGAAGCTTTTTAAAAGGTGTCTTGGTAAATGGATTGGAGCTAGGGCATCTTGATTCAACGGAATGAAGAAAGTATCATCAAGAACAGCACTATCGCCACGAACCCCAGCAGCATCCATTGGATCATCTGATAACAGAAATATTGCGCCTCCGTATTTCCCCCAATATTGTCGGCAGCCATTGCATCTCCTGCAAACAAAATTTAAATTAAAATGGTAGCATAAACATGCACGGCGCAGGAGAGAAGTTCGCTACGAATTTAAATGAATTTGAACAAACAGTCTGAGCAACTGAATTTAAACGCAGTTTTTAGAATTCATTTTGGAAGAATTTTTGAAAAATCAGCCTTACTCAAAAGCCTTTCTTCTAGCTCCTCTTCCGGCAAGAATCTCAGTTCGTCAAAATCCCAACGCGTTAATCGGCGGGGTCTACGGTCCGATTCACGGTCTTGGTCATCGACCTCTCCCAAGTCTTCGTCTTCGATAGGGGCGTCAACCACCTCCTCCATTGAGGGCGGAGTGACCTCTCGTTCTTCTTCTGGGAGTCGGACAAACTGTCGAACCATTTTTACTAATAAAATGAAAGATGTTGTTAGAAAACAGGAAAGTTGGAAGCGGTTTTCTCTAATTCCAAGTTTTACGTTTTACCTTGATCGTGGAATTAAGAACGTTTGTCTGGAAGTTATGAGTTGAGATGTTGAGAAGCGACTGTTCCTCTCCCTTCCAGTGCTGCTTACTTTAAGCTGAAAGGAACAATGGAATGACCTGATGACCTCATCGTCTTCGACGCTAAGAAGCACATAACAATTAAACTTTGGTCCTTCTGGCAATCCTCCGACTCATTTCCTATACCACTCCAAGATAAGAAAATGATGAATACGACACTTTTTGACAATCGCTTCTG
Source organism: Pseudachorutes palmiensis (assembly GCA_009869845.1). Taxonomy (NCBI): domain Eukaryota; kingdom Metazoa; phylum Arthropoda; class Collembola; order Poduromorpha; family Neanuridae; genus Pseudachorutes; species Pseudachorutes palmiensis. Next base: position 69,423 of record VNWY01000072.1, on the reverse strand, counting down.
TTCCCACGCTACTAAAAACCATTCTCCTCACTTGGAATTATTAAAATTCAACAATATTTTATTCGAATTGGATAAGACTCCTGGGGGAATCCTCCACCAGGCAGGATTAATTAATATTCATATTTGCAACAAAATTCAACATTCAACATGTATAAAATTCTAAGGAAGACTTAATAATACAAAAAAAAGGAAAATTCGATGCGAATACTCGATTTGATTGTCTCGACGCTGATGCATAGGAAGGGGAGAGAGCGAGTCGATAATTAAGATAATAAAAAAGTCAGAAGTCCAAAGTCTATTCCTCACTACTTTGCGCCAAAAAAAATCTCCGCTTAACTTCCCTTTTTAGTCGACAAGTAGGACTTGAGTGACCTGAAGGAGCTGCTCCTTGAGGACACGGAATGAAGGTCGTTCGTCAGGGTGAAGTGCCCAGCACTGCTTCATGAGGTCATAAGCCTCCTTGGGACAGTTCTTGGGTTTCTCTAGGACGATACCTCGTTGGACTCGGTCAACCACCTCTGTGTTCTTGAGACGTCCATAAGGCATTTTTCCACATGTGAAGACTTCCCACATAAGAACACCTAAATCCAAAAATAAGTTATTCATCAACGCCTGTCAATTAATCACTGGTCAATTACCCACCATAAGCCCAAATGTCTGATTTGCTCGAGAATCGGGTGTAGTTGAGGACTTCTGGTGGAGCCCATTTGATGGGGAATTTAGTCCCGCCAGAACTCGTGTATTGATCATCAAGGACATATCTATGAAACAGTATAAACTTGAAAACCTGGAAATGTTAGAACATAATAATAATATAAACTGACCTGGCGAGCCCAAAATCAGCAACCTTGACTACGTTTTCACCACCAACGAGACAGTTTCTGGCAGCGAGGTCTCGGTGAATGTAGTTGTGTCGCTCCAAATAAGCCATTCCCTTACAAACCTTGAAACAAAAGTTAATAGTAACTGGAGAGAATGTAAAATGTAAAAGAAAAGATTACCTGAATGGAGATATCAAGAAGCATTCCCAGATTCGTCTGAAGTGAAGCCTCATGTCTCCTGAGATAGTTGAGAAGCGCTCCGTGCTTCATGTACTCTGTGACAATGTAAATAGGACGATGCTTACTACAAACGCCATATAACTGGACGAGATTCTGGTGCTGGAGTTTTCTGTAAAGTGAAAAAAATGAAATAAAGAGATTTGAAAGTAATCCTTCAAAATGGTGGTAATAGAACTCACGTCATAACTTTTGCTTCTTCAATAAAGTCATCTTCTGACATGGTACCTTCCTTCATCATTTTAACTGCAACGTCAATCGAACCCCTCCACTTCCCTCTGCGAACGACTCCGAATTGTCCTGAACCCAATTCCTCATGGAGCATGAGCTCACTCGGATCTATCTCCCATTTGTCTAGGAATTTAAATTGAAGGATAAGATTGTGTACTCCATAAAGTGCTCTCAATGTCTAACCATGGCTTAGTCCTGCAGTTGGTGGCGCCGTCCTTTCTGTTGTCGGAGGATGTTTGAGACGGGAAGCAAGTCCACCGGCGTTGTGTCTATGGTAGGTGACCAAGTCCGGGATTGATGGACAGCAATGCTTCTCCGATAAAAAGAATTCGGCACGTGCATTCTGCTTGATGTGGTAGTGCTTCACTTGAGGATGTGGACTGTTGGGATCCGAACATTCAGGTTATTCAACTCATCCATGAATCCATTATTATTGCACAACTTACACTTTTGTGTACAAGCTAAGTGTGTAAAGACCCTTTGTCGAAGAGTTCCGGACAACAAAGGAACCTTCTTTATCGTCATAGCGGAGAAGCGTTTCGGCACGCTGTCGGGACATATCACCAACATACCAGCTAACAGAAAAAATTAGAATTTGCAATATATAATCATCATGAGGGAATTAGTTGGGATATTAGGGTAACTTACTCCCATTCCTGAAGACCTAACGATTCCTTCTCTTTCACGTAGTTACTTGGAATGTACCCCATTACACTATAACAAAAAATATGATAAAAAATTAGTGTACTACTCGGAATTACAAAAAATAAATTGCGGAATTCGATTGTTTGCAATTTCAACGCCCATTGCCCCGCCTGAAGGACTCACTTGTTTTTGTCTCTGACTTGCCACCAATGCTCCTGTGTGTCATCCACTACTTCGTACTCATCACCCTGAAATTCCCCAAAAAAACAAATCCATCAAGGTTCAAATTGAAACATAAAAATAGAACTAATAGCTTTCTGACTAATAATAGGATAAGTGATACACACCTTTTCCAAGGACAGATCTCCGGCTTCGATAGCTTTGAATGGATAGAGAGCAACTACTATTCGACGGGAGCCCTTTTCCTTCAAAAATAAAAAAAATTAAAGCCTGTGAATTTCACATTTTGACTTGAGACTTACTCTGGCACCCTTTAACGGAGTTCCAGGAGTTCCTCCACCCATTTCAGCTAAAGACAAATAAAATCTTGTACATTATTTCTTCTTAAAAACACTTGAAATGCTTACAAGTAAATAGATTCAGATCGTGGGTCTTTTTTGTAAACAGGCTAGCTTCTTTCTCGGAGCGAAGACTGCTTTCCCGTGAGTGGCTTGGAACAATTCTCTTCGTACCGTTGCTATTATTGAGGATTCCAATGTCCTCCGTTTCTGTGTCAGATTGTGTGTCCTGGACACCAAATTTACTGGGGAGAGCCTGAGCGTTTGTATTGAGGGTAGCAAGACTTCCTCTGCAGCTACTAATTTTTGATTGGTTGAGGAGCCTCCCGGCTTGTGGATGATTAGGGAATGTAATAGGTTCACAACCTTGAGCGTCCCTGCAAGTCGCACCGCAGCAGTTCCTGCAAATACAAAATGTTAGAGCCAAGTGTATAAGATGGTATAATTGCATAACTAAGGTTTACTTACCACTTCTGTGTCGCGGATGCCCAGAGACTTCGGTGGAAATGAGTCTCTTCGCAAAAAGGCAATTTCCCGTTGAGACCTGCGAAGGATAACAAACCCAACTTCCTACTCAGACCTGTGGAGAAGAGGCCATAGGTATAAAAGTTTAAAGTTGAGGAGGCAAGAATGTACAGTTGCAGAGAATGAATAAGATTAACTCCCAATTAAACCCAATTAAATGCCCCCAAAAATGAGTTAGTGACAGACAGTGGAAAGAAGTCAAGTGAATATGACTAATGGGGGAAACCTTATCTACCACGAGAAAACAAAAATCGCTTATACTGTTAAAATCAGGAAAGGAAGAAGCACACAGTTATCGTGAAATGATAAAAGTAGAAGTGGCAATTTGTCCTAATCCAGAATCCAGATAACTAGGGATTCCAAGGAGAATGGACTGGAGTGAGACTCCAAAGTCAACTGGGAAAGGTGACTGTGACACATTCATTCTCGCTCCTCCGAATGAGATAACAATACTTACACTGACGAAGTGCTTGAATCCAGAGGTCCCTGTCAGTAGGGTCAATGGCCTTCAAATACAGCACCCGGGTCTTCTTCAATTCAGCAGAGTAACCAAGCTGACAAAAAAGTACAAATTAGATGAATCAGCCTTTGCAAAACAAAAGAATTGGAGAGTACGATGTGAATACCTGAAACCCTGCGCTATGCGTAACACTATGGTTGGACTTGAATCCAAGACAGCTAAGCGGTGTTTGTCGAAGTTCCGTAGATTGTACCTCACCTCCCAAATCCACTTTCTCGACCCACTTCAGTGACGAGAGAAGGATCCGCCCCTTCTCTCTTTGTTTCTACAAATTCAAACAAACTCAATTAGCGTAAAGTACTTAATACGAAGGGCCACACTTTACACGATAGTTTACATGAAAGACCGGTTACCTTCCAATCCTACCAACTAAGGAGCTGCCATGAGAAAATAAGAAACAATTTGACAATTACAGTCATATTTGACGAGCAGATTAGATTTTAACATTGTCAATATGCTATTACACAGATAGAGATTTGTGAAACACAGTAATGCCTGATAAGGGATCCTTAGGTAAATATAAACAATGCATTTACCTCGGAATCAGAGTTGAAGTAGGCAAGTGATGACTTTGTGAGACAGAACCATCGGAGCTGGTAGGTCAGCGGTGAGAATCGATTCGGAGTCTGCGATCGTTTGGCAAGATAGCCTATGTACGAAACATTTTTATGATTACAATATTATATAATTATACAAGGTACTCTATTCATCAGCTGCAGTAGTGTGCTAACCTTGACGAAGGATCTCTTGAGGATGACCACTTCGATTTGCCATTGGGGGTGGTCCACGCAGTGACTTCCGCCTACCTACATTTAGTTGATCCTCTTTCAGCTCTTCAGCAGTCTTCCTTGTACTGCATGCTCTGAAAAAAGAAAACATAAGGGCACATTAATACAAGGGCACACCTTTCCACCACCTTGTTTAGAGAGGAATAGCCATACAACACAACGTGTAGGGAATTCCATTTTGGAGAAAGGTGGAAATGGTCTAAAAGTAGTTTAGAATGTGTGGCGTTAATTGGTTTTGAAAGGGGAGTTCAATGTACCTTTTGTTTTGTTTCTTGTGTGAAGGTGACCTTTATTGGCCTAGTTGTTCATATTTGATGTTATTATGAGATGCCCGGGTGTTCCAGGAAGTGTGTCTGTGCCTATTTGAGTAGTAGTGTTGTGTCCATTTGATTGTTGTGTGCTGTCAGTATTGTTGGTGGGTGTCGATGGAGGATCTTCACCTGGTTGACTCCTTCCTGTTGGAAGATGAGAGAGAGAGTCGAATCTCGTTGCCTCTGGCCAGAATGAGGAGGATTGAGAACCTTTGTTTTGATGCGCAGCCTCCCACACACAACAATCCCTCTACGCAGTGAACTCTAAGGGGTCATACAAGGGACTTAACAAGGTCATACTCGCACAGTCATCAATACAAAGAACATGAATCACTCACAAGGAATCCCAAAACAAATTAACAAATCCCCCTCGTAATTCCATTTAATGCTCGTGAGGCGGATGTCTCGTAAACGAAAATACCTGCTTCTAACAAGGATATGAGATCTGAAGAAGCAAACTTGAGATTTAGGACAATCAGAATAGAATACTAAACAAGAACTATTCTGAAGAGATGGCTTTTAACAATTTGTGCAGTCATTAATACTAGTAGTGTTATGGGATTCCCTGACAGTCAGAGTTTCTTTGACCCGTACTGAATACCTCTCTTTTTAATTACTGAGACGAAGCCGCTTCACTGCTTTCATGTCGCTGGCGTAGTCGTAAGCAGAGTCAGATGACCACTGCCGGCACAAGTAGAACGTCAGGAAAATGCTTAGCAGAAGACGATCGAGGCTACAAATTAAATTAAGTTGTAATAAGAATGTATAAAGCTGTACAGGGGTAGTAATATAAGTACCTCATCCAAGGGTACGCGAAGGAAATGACGACGAATGGTAAGAGGCCCATGTGACGCTGCTTTTGTACCATCATCTGAAACTCAGGTGACTTGACCGTAAGTGTTGGACTCTGGATGGTAACCTGGATGAAGGTTCAACATGTGAAATCAAAATTAATCCAAAAGTGTTTTGGTTACCTGATTCAATCCAACCATTTCAGGAAGGTCCAACATTATTGTAGTGCCGTACATCGAAGCCCAGGATAGGATGTGGACGATCGTGAAGCATCGACTGTGGACGAAGAAATCGATATCCCAAATTCTGATGGGAATATGTTCCCAGTACCAAATGATAACCTAAAATCAAATCATTTCTAATGAAATATTCGGCGCAGATACAAGAATAAAGTAGCTTGAAAACCTTACTTGGAGAGTGATGGCTGTGGTTAGAGTGTAGAGAGGCTTATACAATCTCGACTGATGATGGATATAATACCAGCATGATGTTTCCTTGAGAATACGGGATGAAAGAAGTGTGTGCTGCAGTACGAAACCCAGTAGAAGAGCAACGTCTATCCCAACTTTTAGTATGTTAGGATTGAGCCAGTCTTTACCCCCAACCACAAAGCTCAACCACTCTGAAACAAAAGCATAGAATGATCGTCAAATTACAAACTACAAATCACTTTGTATATAACGTACGAAGGACGGATGTCTTTGTGTACACTTCTTGGAACTCAAGACTCCCTGCGACTGATGTATCTGCCATCCAGAACCCGAATTTCACCATGACCACAAAAGCTGTGCCATATGACATCAGAATGAAGACGAATTTCCAATGAGTGGAGAATCTGGATTCATCTTGTTCATCAAAATCGTCTGACGGATTCTCTTCCTCTGTGTCCTGATCCTTATCCTTGGCCATCCTGAAATAATTACGAACAGAAAGCAAGTTAAATCAAGCAAGCTAACAAAAGCATACAAAAAGTTACAAAAAATACCAACCTGGAAGTACTGTATTTTCTTGACAAGGACCTCTAGAAATAAACGGAATCTTAACGAAGGTGAAAGGTCAACGGCTGCAGCTGACCGATTTTTTCATTTCCTTTGTCAAATGAAAATCTGGAAATGAAAGAGGCTGGGCGGGTTGACAAGTGGTGCCCTTGAATGCGAGGGAGAGTGAAGACCCAAGCACTCGCAGGTGGGCAACAACATGGGCAAAAATTACAACCAAGGTCAAAGGTCATCAACTTTTTCCTTCTGAATAAGTCACAGGCTTAAGGGATCAAGGAACTGACCATTTCATTTGGAATTCAGTAGTGAATGAATCTTCTCATGAAGGAATTCCATGCAAAAGAAAGCGAGAAACTCAACATTGAAATGCATTTGTCCAATTAATTCCAATTAAAATTAAAATAAATGTTTTTATTAGTTTAATTATTTAGGTTAAAAAGTGAATGACAGTTGTTCATTCCAAAGCTTTTTCTTCCAATTAAAGTCTTTTAGTTCCAGATTTTACTTCCAAAGACTATTTATTCTGTGGACTTTATTAGGTTATTAGAAAAGAGAAAAGAAGAAACTCAAAAGAGTTCATCGAAGGTCCATTGCCCTACGCAATTTTAATTGTGAATTGACGATTGAATGAAGAATTGACTTCGCAGAATGATTAATGAATGGTAGCTAAAAATTTCCAAATGGAATAATTGCGTTGATAATTGTTTCACTGGGAATTTTAGAAGGCGACTTCTCTGAATGAATATAGGGATTTTATTATCTCAGTTTGTTTATAAGCTTTGTAGTCCGGTAGTTAGTTTGCGTAATTTAATATTTAATTACGCAACATCAGGAAGCAATGGCCCTGCTCTAATGTCATTATGAGGCATGGAGTCATTTTTGAAGTGATTGAACTCCTGTACTTCTGGTATCGGCCATGGATTTTTACAACTGCAGCAACTTTTGTCGTCGTCGCTTCCTCTAATTGCCATTGACGAGTTGTTTATGGTCTCGGATTCTTTTTGCCCATTGAAACAGGACGCATTCGATGTTTAATCTAAACTATACTGGGAATTAAGTGGCCGATGTCACTATGGATTCAAATGAGTTCATGAGAACGATAAACTATGGATCAATTTGAAGCCCAAAGTGATCCTTGGTATACTCTGGTTCTAATTCCAATTATTTTGTTTTGAATGTGAAATCCTCTATTCAAATGATCCAAGGATGAGGATTGAGAGGGCGGAGTCTTTTGTAAGGATCTCTGGAGACCTGGAGACGCAAGAGTTGCTTTCCCCGCTTTCCCCAGAGGAGAGGAGTGGCATTTTCCGTCCAAATGGGAAGTGTCTATTCCTAATTGGAGAAAGCAAGAGGATTCGGCGTCCCTTTGGTCTGCTTCCTGACTGCCTCTGGGTAGACTCCAGGTATCCAGGTGAATGTGATCGTTAGCCTAACAAGATGAAATGTATCCTGGAGAAAGTGCTTTTGGTATTCATCTCTGAGAAGGGTTAAGTGTGTCTCTAATTAGCCAGTTGAAACTGATCCTCCTTCCTCACTCCCTCGTCTTTTGCTGATATTGCGAAGCGTGTCCGTGTGCGGGGAGTCATCGGAACGTGACATTTTGTTGGTGTTGTTGTTGAAAAGAAGAGGTTGTTAGTTCTTTGTTTTGTTTGGGGCTGTCCTGGTGTCTGTTTATTATTTCCATTAGGGAGCTCCTTGTTTTATCAACAGAGTCATTAGACGGAGTTATGAGCCTCGGCTCCAATTCTCAAACACCCGACGCCTCTAAACTACTCCCAAAGCATCCCACTCTCATCGCCCAATTTGTCAAAAGATGAAAAACTTTCCCTCCTTCGGGAAAAAGCAAGCAGAACTCCTCACTTTAATTAAGACGTTTGACTCTTTCGGGAAAAGAAGCGCCATGGTGGGCAGTCTCTTTCAACGGAGCCATGAGTTAGGCAAGGATCACAGGGGTTGATGGTTCCTGCCAAATAACTCCTTTCCTTTGTCAAAAACGAAAAACTCAATAAATACAAAAATTCCTTTCACCCAGTGGCAAGGCATCGGTCCAGATTAATGCTCAATGCACATTATCCATTTCCGCAATTAGATTGTTGGCCAAGGGAATCGACGTAGCTCGGTGGTGGTGAAATCCTTGGGTCAGAGCCAGGGCGAGGATTTGTGTTTCCTCCCTCACACCTCATTTGTGGCTGTCAGTGAGCAATTAGTCTCTGGATTGTGAATTCCAGGAGGGTCCACTGGGACAAAAGGAATTGGTCCAAGGGCCTCTATCGGAGCCTGTTCCCTTCGAGGGTGCGTGCAAGGGGGTGACATGATGGACAGAGAGCAGCTGCGCTCCTCTTGTTCGACGGAGAAAAGAGGAAGGAATAAATTCCACTCACAGGTGGATTAGGAAAAATTCATGAGGACAGGCGACTGTCACTGCTGAATTATCGGCATCCTCACAGAGCCAAGAATCCTGAGCCCAGATCCTCCCCAGTTTCGTCGTCAGTTGCCATGGTACAACCCTCTGCTCAAAATGCACTTTCTGTGACCAAGGCATGTGTCAAAATCTGCCACTTCTAAATTGCCCGGGTGCCCTTTGGCCTCCCTCTCACTAGAGAATGAATGAAGAAACGCCTTGGGTGCAAATTGGATATTTTTTATTCTCTAATGAACGGTCTCGCATGGAGTGTGTCCTGAGAGGAAGGGTTTCTGGAAGGGGATGTCCAGTAATTTGTATGGTGGTGGTAGTGAAGGGGAGCTCCGCCGGTACCGTAAAAGCCCAGTTGATGATGACCCCCGCCTCCGTACGGCGGTGACTGGAAGTGACCCTGGAACTGTATCAAGAAGCCATTGGAACTCACACAACAGATTTAAAAGGGGCAATGTAAGATGGAAGCAATTTTCATTCAGAATCTTTCACCCCTCCAAATGCCTTGCTCTCATTGGTGGATTGGTGGGAAAGTAAAGCGTATGTGTATTTTGATTGGCTAACCTGCGACGTGATTTGTGCGTATGAAGAGATCTCCTGTTGCTGGCGACTATTGTGGGCATAAGGGAACTGTGTCTCGCTAAGGCCCCATCCAGTGCTCCTGTAAATTGATCCACCCAAAATATAAAGTAACGTTTGCACAATCTTCGTGTGGAGCTTGCTTCTGGAGCAATGTCGTTTACCCATGTGTCGCATATGGATTTGAGGCTCCAAAGGTTTTTCCAAAGTGCTCTGGCAAAAAGGACTTGGAGAATGGCGGCGTCCTATACTGCCGCGTCTTCATCCGCTTCCTCCTTCTATAGTTTCCATTCTCAAACATTTCTCCGCAGTCAGGAGCTAGGAATTAAAATTCCAGAGTCAGCGAATTCAGGATCAAGTTAAAACGCATTGTACCAGGCCCAGACGTGTCAAATGCAGAATGATGTCACTAAAACATGTTTGTATCAATGACCTGTCTGGCATGGGTTTGTTCGCAGCCGTGATTACATTGCTAGTACCAAAACAAATGCCCCGTCTGGGACACTTCTCAATTTCTCTGACTTGGCGCTGACCCTTCGTCTTGAATCTTTCTGGAGAATCCTTTAGTCTACGCATTTGGCGTGGGAGACTTCTGGAGAGTGTCAGAGAAAGGTGTCATTGGAGGGATTCTACGAAACCTGACCCAACTTTTAGAGCCTTGTGCTAAGACCAAAATCATGTTCTGAAAATCATCCTTCAGCCCTTTGCCAGCACCCTTCAATATTTTAAAAGGCACCAGGGCATCCATCCCACGAAGAAAAGACAAGAAAATCATATGCATTTGCCTCCTTCAAATTAATAATTGAGAAAAAACAGAGAAAAACTAGCAACAGAATAATGGTCGCCGCTGGGAGACGGGAAAAAAAGCTTTTTTATTTTATATTTTACTAATCTCGCTATGAATTAAATTTTATGGAATTGAAAAAGCCTATAAGTTTGCATTTCACCTCTCAAACCACGTTACTTTGGAAAAAGCTTAAGATTGGATGTCTGTAATGAACTCGGCTGAAAGCTATTCGATAGAAAGCGAATGTTTTCTTACCTATAGTCCAGTAGTTGCCTTTAGTTGCCCCACCTCCCTCCCTGGGTACTTTGAGGAAGCACTCATTAAGCGAGAGGTTATGTCTGATGGAGTTTTGCCACCCTTTTTTATTTCCGTTTTCGAAATATGGGAACTTCCGGGTGATGAAAGCATAGATCTCTGCCAATGTCGCCCGTGCATTTGGACTTTCCTTGATGGCCATTGTGATGAGGGCGACATAGGAATAAGGGGGCTTTCCTTCCGTCTGGGGCTCACCGTTTGTCTCTTCTTTGACCAAAGGGGCCTCCCCGCCCCCTCGTTCCCCCAGCGTCAGTTCTTGGAAAAAGTTGTCTGTCAAAGGATGTGACATTAATGCAAAGGGATGTCCATGTCCATCATCAAATCTGTCACTATATCCTCTTGATGAGCTCATAAATCTAAAAAGCTCTTACGCGCTGCAAGCGTAGTTCCAGTTGAAACTGCCTCTTCCTTTCTTGACAATGGTGGGCTGTGATTCTGTTGACGCGGGTTGAAGCCGCTTTTCATTCTTGCAGCACAAGCACTGACTTATTTCTGTTTCAATTGCTGAATGGTCTCGGTGGCTCCGTGTCACTAACTACGAGGAGTAGTGTCTTGTGCTGATCATCTTAAGAGGCGTCCCGGGTAGGTGGGTCCTTTGCCCAGGCTTGGAGGCGGACTGAATTTGGGAGGAACCAATGGGAGTGAGGCATCTTGCCATGCATGGGATGAGAGGAGAATGATGACAAAGGGATAGGCGTGAGCTTCCACGGCGACATGAGGCTCATGAGGACGGACGGCGTTTGAAAGGGATCCTGCCAGAAGATTTCTTAATTCCAATACAAAAATTAGCACTCCGCCGGTGGTGGTGACGGGATGGAGTGACACTTCCACAAATGGATTCTTCACACACACTTTTACTTTCGGCTTTTAAAGAGTCAAATGACGGGGATTGGACGCCGTCGGTTCTGATGACAGAAAAGGTCATTAAATACAAGCCGCTTGAACTTCTTCTGGCAAATTACACTTTGATTTTATTAGAAGAATCAGATTCTTTAGATGAAAAAATTAATTCTGCTGCTTGATGTGTTGGGTTTTTGGCAAATGAAAGAAGAAAATTGGTTTTAATTTTGATAATACTAAAAGTTGGGATGGCCCAAGTGTCTGTGAATTAGTAATCAATTATCAATTAATTGACACGAGATCTTGACCTTTTATCAACAAAATAAAAACTCCTGAATTCTTCATATTTTATCCATTCGTCTCATTTCCCCCTATTATGGAAATGGCGGGAAATCTTTTGATTTTCCTTCTTTCACTTTCTTTTTTCTTTGCTCTTCATTTTTGGCCATTTTCGCACATTTCTTTGCCGTTTTTCACGCCCACGACCTCCTGCTTTTGTGACGGTGACCTCACTATCGCCACTACAGAATACAACTCCAAGACCACCCGCAGGTCAACGACGACTCTCTACACTCAAAGGTAAACCAACTTTAACCCATTCAACTTAAACTAATGGCTAAATTGTACTGTATTTAGTATTCGCCATGGACTCGGAAAATGTGGCCGCAACAATTATCAAAGCTGTTGAGCATAAAGTGGACGAGGAGTTGGACCGGATGCTAGACGATGATGTCCTTGCATCATTTCGAGCAGATCGTATCAAGCAACTGAAGGAGCGCCAGGCAAATAACCGAAAATGGTTGGAAGCTGTAAGGATGAGACTTTATTGAACTAAACGTTATCAATTTATTAATGTATTATTCAATTAAATGTTCAGGGTCATGGAGAATATAGTGAGCTGGCGACGGAAAAAGAGTTTTTTGCCATCTGCCAGACCAATGATAAGGTTGTTGCTCATTTCTACCGTGGCTCATCTTTTCGCTGTGAAATTGTGGATAAGCATATGAAGAAACTAGCACCGGTTCATTTGGAGACAAAGTTTATCAAGTTGGATGCAGAGAAGGCACCGTTCTTGACAAGTAAGTAGATCATTTAGCATCTGTTGCAGTTATTAATTTATTCATCTGTTTTTTTTCAGCACGGTTAAATATCAAAGTGATCCCGACAATTCTTGTCTCCGTGGATGGTAACGTTGTGGACAGAATCGTTGGTTTCACAACACTTGGAAATACGGATGAATTTTCCACTGAGATGTTGGAATGGAGACTGGCACAGGCGGATGGATTGGACTATGCTGGAGACAAGTCGACGCCACCAGAGGAAAAACCGGCAGCGAAAAAGACTATATTTCTTCAACCCAAGAAAAATATTCGTGGTTCTACTAAAGAAGACGACGATGAAGAAGACTAGGCGGAATGTCACCCCAAAAGATCAATCAAATTCATGAAAAGTTATAATGTCACTCATTCCAAATTCACAGCTAAATAACTTTACTTGTAAACTGAAACTTAAGCTTTCACCTCTTGCTATAATAACGCTTATCATACTTTTTACACGAGGAGAGTAAATGATGAAAAGAACGAACCAAGAGATGTCCAGTTCATGAATTTGAGTTGTACCTGCCCCACCCCATGCTCTACACGCTGTAGGTATGTTCCAGTGCAATATATGTTTTTATTGTATTTCTGTCATCTTTGTTTCACTTCTTTTCCTTTTACAGGATTTTCGGTTGGAGTGAGAATGATTGGTTCTGCGGGGTTCTGCTAGAAGCCCCTGCATCCAATTGATTTCCATCATCAGCTTTCAGAGTTTTTCGTGGAAATCAAAGAACATCCATAATCCGGTGAGAGGGTACATTTTTCCCTGGGCAAATGACAACATTCTGCTCTTACGGTTGGATTCCCTGATGTGGCACTGGAGGAAATTGGATTTAAATCAGATCTAGCAGGTAATACGCTCCCTTCAAAGGACCTCAGCGGAGTCTCTCATTATCCGCATTAAGGCTTCTGATTCAAGTGAAAGTGGGTGAAAGTTTTGTCAGAGGAAGGAGGAAGGATCGATTCTTGTTCCTCGAAACTTAAACACGCACACTCTCCCTTCTCTCTAATAGGAATGATGTGAAGTTTTCCAGAGAGTTGCTGGAGTTACAAACCGTGTATGTCAGTCAGTGGGATTGATTCCTGGAGGGTTCTCCTGTTCCGGATTCTTAGCTGCATTGATGTTGGCGACCCTACTGCTTCACTTTCTCAACTCGCTTTCACTTAGTAGCTGATGAATTCGTTTCTTCGGCCTGTCACCACCACTGCCTCCAACGGACGCAATTCTAGTAAGCAACAGTTCTTAATTAAAAAAAAATAAAACTCATTACTGTCCCTAAACATTTCATGACTCATTTTGTCCATAGGGAAATAGCATCTGAGGTCCGACTCTCTTCTGGCTAAGCTCACTTTAAAGCCCAAGCCAAGAGAGTTAATTAGCAGTTGACGAAGAAAGGGAGCTGAGTGCTGGAGTGCTTAAAGACTTTGCATTATTTCTGAAATCAACAGGTGGAGTGCACTATAGCCTATCTAACAACCAGAGTCCACCAGATAGGAAATGTGCTGTTAATACATACCTGTCATTAACTCATTTTCTGGTAATTGTTGTAGGTTGGTCGAGGATGGAGGATGGGGCGTAAATGGAAGGGAAGAAGCCGTGTTCAGGTGCGAAGAGCCATGTTTTTGTGTCCCCACCGCCACCACGGCTCAAGCATCCACTTGAGGAAAACATCTTCACAAGCCTCATTGTCACAATCTTGGCAGTGTTCGTGTCAGTCCTCGGAGGTGTCCCACTTTTACTTCTGACAGGAGCATTGCTCCTAGTGGCACTATTAATTCGCTATATTCTTCTAACGCTGCATGGAGTTGGCGGAGCTATAGCCTTCCTGTGCACTAATCGAATCAGAAATACTCCAGCGAATCGAACGCCTCCGCCGCTTCTACCGAGAAGCAGGTTAGTAGGAGAGCATTCAGATAAGAACTCAGCAGCGCTCTGTAATGATTACGAATTCATGCTGAAGCTTTCATCTTTTGTTCAATTTTTCAGACTTGCCCCTGGGAATGATGTCCGATGGCTTGGCACTCCATCCAACGGCGCTCCTCAAACAATCATCCAAACGCTCCTTATTTTTGAAGGCGTCATCCAAATCAACCAGTTGCGAACGCTTCTTTTAACCAGGGTTCTTGGTGCTACAGCCAACGGTGGTTTGCTCTACCCTCGTCTCACGCAAAAACTAGTACATCGGCTAGGTGGATTTGTATGGGAAACTGATGCCGAGTTTGCCATTCAAAATCATGTCTTCACCACCCCGGGTCAAATCCAGGGAGAGGATCAAGTGCAAGACTATGTGGGGAGTCTTGTCGGGAGTTTATTCAACGAAGAACTCAATCCTCAGAGACCATTGTGGGAAGTTCGTCTCCTTGCTCCGTATGGACCGCTCAAAGACACTCTCCTTCTGATTAGGACTCACATGGCCCTTGCCGATGGGTCCTCATTGCTCCGAATTCTGACGGATACTTTGGCAGATCGACAAAGCCTTCACCCTATGCTGAAACCAACGTTTGGTGCAGCAGCATTTTCTTTCAACCTCCTCCGCTCGCTCATCGTTGGACCACTGACGCTTGCCCTCTGGCTCCTTTCCACATCAAAAGACACCAATCCATTCACATACGTTACGAAACCTAGGCAGTCGAACGACAAGGTACCAGGGACCTGGAAAGTTGCTTGGTCTGCAGCTCTTTCGGTCCCACAAGTTTCTCGAGTAAAGCAGATAATGAGGAGTTCTTTCAATGACGTCTTACTTTCAGCCACAGCTGGTAAGGTTCCTAAACAAAGACAAACCCCTCGGGGCAGAGATGGATGAAGTTTGAAATTTATTCTGTAGGTAGTCTGAGGAAGTTTCTTCAAGCGCAAGGACTTTCATATCCACCAAACCTTAAGGTACATCGAACAAAGGAGAACAATCTTCACAATCAAATGGATCAAGTAATTGCATATGTCAATTCCAGGCCGTGGTACCTGTGGATCTTCGGAGTTCCTCGCCCACTCGCAAGCGACAGCGGAAGCGACTGGGTTGGAAAGCGGCCTCAATCCTCACTCCACTTCCTACAGGTCTAGAAGGGGCTATTCCAAGACTGTGGGCAACGAGACAGAGACTGGACGAAGTAAGGGCTTCTGCAGACCCTGTCGTTGCCTATGGAACAACGGCAATCCTCATGAACATTCTTCCACAGTCACTGGGCACTGCTGTTTTAGACGCCATCACAAACAAGGTAGGAGAGAGGAGTGCATTCTGAGGCTGCCAGCAAAGGAATTCTTTTTTAATCCTAGGCTTCAGTACAAGTTGCAAGTGCCCAAGGACCACAGACGTTATTGGCAGTGGGTGGATTTGTGTTGAAAGGAGTGTACCCGTTTGTCCCACCGGCTGGTGACCTACGTCTTGCCCTCACCCTTTTTTCTTACGCTGACCAAGTGTACATCACTGCCCTTGCCCACCCTGCACTCAAGGACGCGCCAGTCGCCCTTATCAAGGGGATCAATCTCCAAGTAGCTATTTTATTCTTATCAATTAATCCGACTACATTGTCGCTCTATGCTCAAGGTGGACCAACTCTCGCGGCAGCTTTCACAAAGAAAAGTCCCTGGAGAAAAGCGTTTCAATAGGCACACGCCCACGTTCCACGATGACATCCAAACCCCACCGACGCATCAGGTATTACAGAAGCTGTTTATGAGCTTAGGCTGTTGCTCTGTAAATGGAAGATTAACGACACTTTCCACTTCTTTTCAGCTCCACGTGAAACTGCAAGTTGTACAAGAAGAGCTTCAGCTTATTGCTGCCCGTGGTTCGGATGAAGGCGAGGATGAAGAACCACCGCAGCAACTAAGAACAAGACTCAATTCGCTGAAAAACGAGTACACGGAGCTTATGGGGGAACTGCGGAGGAGAACGTCGATTGTGGAAGGTGTTTACTTTGAAGTGAGCTAACTTCCAAACTTATTAGTTTTGAACACATTCCGAAAATAAGTTTTCCCTGTAGGATGAGGAAATGCAAGAAGAGGAATTCAGGAAGCCGAGGAAACGGGCACTTTCCGTGGTCTCCGTTTCCCGTCGCGGAAGTCTTTTTCCACCGTCACGGAATGTTCATCTCTCTGATTCCTTACAATCTTTCCCTTCTGGCGACTCCCCGTCCCCACCCTCTCAAACCAGGACGCCAGTTCCACGCTCACCGATTCGGACGACAGCAGTCTAACAGAAGGACCTGGACCCTTATTTACATGGAAACTCTGGACAATAAATGCCGTCTGAAGAGGAAATTCAGAATCTCAGGACGACATGAATCCCGCACTGACCGCTCACTGACAAGGCCCGTATCCCACTAAAATGTCCCTTTTCTCCTTCCAGTGGTTAACATTCCTCCAAATGGGGGTTAAAGAGTGGCCATTTGAGGTCATGTGACGACACACACCGTGACATATCCTTAATCATTGTCTTTGCTTCCACTCTACAGCCAAGATCTGCTAATGCAAATTAACTGTGTTAAATTACACTTGAACCTTAGCCGACTATACAAACTGTGTGGAACTGTTTGCATAGTTTGATGAATATTAAAAGGAAACTTTGGGAACGGGACTTGAGGATCAATCTTCTTTTCTGCGTGGAGTCAGTCCAAAGCATTTCTGGAATGTCGTTGTTCCTCCTAAATTATTCATGGCACTCGAAAGCGTTTGATTATTCATCAAAATCAATTTACAAACAATCCATCTCCGTCTCGTTCCTCTTGAAAGTATCTTTTGAATTCCCGGAAATGTGTTTGAAGTTTTCTAGGAACGTGAATGGGGTAATAGTCTCATACGCTTGACACTGGTTACTTCCCCAGTCAATCATGCCTCAATTATTCAGCCTGTTTACTCCTCGTTTACCCTGACCATGTCCTCTGAAACCGTACAAAAGTGAGCGTCCAAAGGAAGAAAGTCCATGTGAATTCCAACATGTGAGCGAAAGAGTTCATCCATGTCTTTTCATCTCCAGGGTTTCCTCACAGCTCACCGCGTCTCCTTCTAGCAGTCACCTTCCTGGAAATACTTCCGCTCTAGCGTAGTAGAAGCCACAGAAGATACTATTTTCTTTTAAGCATAGGCATTAGATGCACTGTGGGTTTGGCAAGAGTTATTTAAATTAAGAGTAAAAGGGCGTGTTTGCATTTGAATCATTTTCAATTGGCCCATTTAGCCTCTGCTTCAGGTCCAACTGTTTTATTGCCTGTTAAATAACACGTCAGGAATATAGCTTTTTCCCTGCTGGAACTAAAACGCCGGTTGTGCCGGTGAAGATGATGAAAACCAATTTCCTAGCGACCAGGAATTATCCCCCTGGGAAATCAGAATTCACTCGCTTCCTCTTCCTCGTAAAAAGCAAGTTGGGAAAGCCGACTTTCACTTTATTTTTACAAGGGACTGGTTTCTTAAGCTAAAGCAAATATTAGCTATTAGCATTCTTTGCTTTCCCCTTGTAAATGTCCTGATTGCTGGTTTTTTGTAGAGACACGCTATCCAATTCCTCGGTTTATGTCATCCTTACCCATACAAAAGTCTTTTCCAATTTGTCTTCCATTCAAGGGGTGAAAGCACCACAAAGGAAAACAAAAGAAAATCTTATCGCTCAAGTTAATGAACTCTCTTGCTCTTCTTACCCTCATTCAATTCACAGTCTAACATCAAGGAAAAAGTTACGTCAATGATTTCAATTAAATTACTGATTATCTACAAGCACTTGGGTTACTGGCTCCCATTCTGATTAGGATTTGGCAGTTGATTGGTTGGTGAGATTGAGCTTTAATGAAAAACTTGACACGTACTTTGTTTAATCAATTACTTCATTTACATTTGGAATCTGATCCAATTGGGAGCAATGAAGACTGTCGTCGCATCAATCCTCCTGCTCGCCTATTTCTCTGGATGCAAAGGTTTCTACTTTCTACTTTCCTTTGCGTCCTTGTTTGGAAAGCATTGAACCATGTGCCCTAATTCAATTATGAGAGTGACTTTGATGATTCATTACAGCCCAGTCAAAGGTGACAAATGGAGAGATCTACAGTATTCTATCCGCTCCTCAACCAACCACTGTACTCCGCTAGCAAATCAATACGAATCAAAGCTTTGAAGCCTAATTAATTCCTTCTATGCTTGTTTAGGTTTTGAATCTCTACGGGGCTTGGGTTTTTGATGGAAACGTTGTCTTTGGATACAACTGGGTGAATAATGCCCCTAACCAATTTTGGCTTGCAAAAGAAATTGGTAAAAGCATGCGCATATTTTTCCTAAACACAAGATGTATCAAATGATAAGCTATCTTTGTTTAGCAAATAACGTTTACACCTTCCATACGATCATGAACAGAAATTATTTGTTGGACTCATGGACATCCCCTGGAAAACTAAGCATTTTCGTAAGAACTTATAATATCTTAATCAATTTAGTTTTTAAATGTTTTTGGAATGCAGAAGGAATCTTCTGAAGAAGTGTCGCAGCAGTGGGTATTTTGGAACCAGTGAAACCAGGTTCCTTCAGTTACTATATAAAGGGACAACATGACAACAAAGTCATTGAACTTGACGAGTAAGATTTGCTTTTCAAAAATTTATTTCTGGGATTAACAATTGATATTTCAATAGGGATGGAACGAACATTTCCCTGAAGCCCAGGGATGAGCACAATGCCAATCAACGATGGGTGTTTATAGAAAAAGTATAAACCAATTAAAATAAAATAAAACAAAGCCAAAGTTACAACAAGAGTATTCCATTCTGATTATTCATTCATTCTAATTTTGGCCGAAGCTGAATAGTTAGAATCCTTTTAGGCTTCACACTAAAACGAACTTTAATGATGACAGCCTGCTCCTATTTGTTAAATTCAAGGAGTGAAAGCACGACTAAAGAAAAGTAAACGCAAATCTTACATCAAGTTTGCTCTAAAACCCATTGGATTCGGTACTCAAAGTCATATTAGAACCCAAGGTCACAACTACGTAATTCGATTCACTTTTAATTTTAATCGGACCACCTAGCGAATAATTTGTATTGCAAACTATGTGATCGCTCTTAACGTCCACCCGTCTGCAACATGAGGTTTATTGCTAATAAAAAAATGGTGATTACTTGAACAGTAATGCCAGTAGCCTAAAATGTTAGTTCTAATGTATCTTTACACGCAAGTGGAACCGACGTTATATGATTTTGATTGACATTCGATAATGTTGAGCGCGTGATACCCTGCTCTTGTCGAAAGAAGTGGGCCTGGAGCTTAAAATAAAAAGGGCACATGATATTTTGCGTAATTAGATACTCTGCTTAATTAACTAAAAGTTATAAATAAGAACCAATTTTGTTTCATTGTACAGACATCATCCAGATCCCATCCAATTAGGAGACATGCAAACTTTCGTCCTATCTACTCTTTTGCTTGCCTACTTTGTAGGTTGCAATGGTAATTTTACATCGTGCCTTTCAAATGAAAATGGGAATTACTTGTTAATTTACAAACTTTTTGGATTACTTTGAAGCTCTAGAAAATGTATCGAGCGGAGAAATATACAAGATTGCAGCTGCTTCTAACCACACTCTCGTACGCAGGCAATTAAGAACTAGTCAAAACCTAGTAAGTAAATATGTTATTTCTTGATCCCGTGTAGGTTTTGGACGTGTCTGGGAACCAAGCTTTCAACGGGAACGTTGTCATCGCTTTCCCTTCGAACAAAGACACTAGGAATCGACTTTGGTTGGCCAATGGGATCTGTAAGTATACATGCACATTAAAGACATTTTGCTTTGCACAAGAAAATAACGTTTTTGAATTCTCAATTAGCACCCAACGTTTTTACCTTTGCTACTACTCTAAACAACAACTACTTCATGGAGTCATGGACAGAACCCGGAAGACTCCGAATTTACGTAAGGCAGCGTAAGGCAACATCCCTGCGATGAATATTCTTTATAGTTAGTTTTTGCACGCAGGAGAAGCACATTGACGCTAACCAGCAGTGGAAATTAGTGCCAATCAGGCCAGGCGCCTTAACTTTCTACCTCCAGAGTAATCACGACAACAAGGTCATTCAACTTCACGCGTAAGGGCTGCTGAAGGTCTTAAAAAAGCTACCTTTTATTTACATTTATTGTTCCAGTGACCAAAAGCAAGTTATCCTTGAAACGAAGGACGAGACTAATGCCAATCAGCGATGGGTATTTCTGAAGGGACGCAACTAACAGCCTAATTTCCTATATTGTCGATAGCAAAAACAAAAAAGTTTTCCAATTTGTCTTATTTCGAAAGAGTGAAAGCCAAAGTCAAAAATTGGAAAGTTAAAGTTCGTATGCACATGTTAATTTTACGTGATTATTGATAACATTACTTGATAATTTTGATTAGATTTTGGCATGTTCAAATTAATTAAATCCAAACCACCTATGTTAATCGAACTAGACATTATCATTTGCTCATCAAGACTTGGACGCCAGTTCCATTTAGGATTTTGTCATGCAGACCTTCGCATTAATCGTTGTGCTCGCAGTCTTTACTGGATGCAATTGTAATTCTTAGTGTCCCGAATAATTAAAATTGGCTGCTCATTCATTTAATAATATGACGATTTTGATGATTCATTAACAGCCCAGTCAACTGTGACAAATGGAGTGATCTACAGGATCCTATCCGCTGCTCATACCGCAATTGTATGAAAATGAACACAATTCTATGAAGCTGTAGTTGAACGTTGTCATTTCTTCTACATTATTGTGCAGTATTATTATTGTACAGGTATTGGATGTGCAGAACAATAAAGCGTTCAATGGGAATCATGTCACCGGTCACCCAGCCACGGATAATTTTCCTAATCAATTCTGGGCAGCTAAAGAAATTGGTAAGTTAATCGGTATGATGTTTGACGACATGCAAGATTCTAAAATGAACTTGCATTTTAGCCCACAACGTATTCACCTTCGGTACGACCATAAATCGAAATTTCCTATTGGACTCATGGACAACCCCTGGAAAGCTATTAATCCATGTATGCAATTCATAAAATAAATTAATCAGGTTATTCTTTAATACTTTGGTCTGAAGGAGAAATCTTCTGAAGAAGTGTCGCAGCAGTGGGTATTGGAACAAGCGAAACCAGGTTCCTTTAGTTACTACTTAAAGGGACAACATGATAACAACGTCATTGAACTTCACACGTAAGATCTAAAAAATGACTCGACTAGCAATTGATTGATATTTTAATAGGGATATGAGGAACATTTCTCTCAAGCCGAAGGATGAGAACAACGTCTATCAACGATGGATATTTGCAGAAAAAGTATAAAACGATTAAACCGGAAATAAAAGTTGGTCAACGCTACTCATAAGGATTTGATTAACTTATCAGAAACCATTTCTGCTTTTATTCAAAACCCCGAGCATCCTTTCGCGACGCTTTTGGTGGGGAAAGTAAACTTTCACTTTGTATTTGCGAAGACATTGCTTCTTTAGCTTTGGGAAATGTTAACATTCATTTGTCTTTGTCTTCATCAAACATCAATTCCCAATTCAAAAAATGAAACCACTGCATAAGAAACCTAGGAAAAGCAAACTTTCGTTATCAAGTTGAGCTCAAAGTGGTTTTAATTAGAGTTGAAATCAATTCGTAGCAGCTAGAGTTAAAAATTTCAAATAGAATTTGCTATCTGTTGGAATGCTGATTTTGACAAGTTTACTGATTATCTGATAAATTATGATTGACATCAATCATTCATTCAGCCAATTAAAATTGAACTGGAAAACGAAGGTTCAAATATCGTCCGTATAGAAGTTTAACCCAGTCAATATAGGTAGGAGCCATGCAGACTCTCAGCGTAACAATTCTGCTGCTCGCTCTATTCCTTGGATGCAATGGTAATTTTTACTCCATTTAAAAATAATTAAAATGATTTTTGTATCTTAGTATTCATAACTATTCACGCCTATTAAAGCGCATCCTAGAGTGACGACTGGAGAAGTGTACAGAATCGAATCTGCTGCTAATCCCACCATTGTAAGCGCCTTTGAATTTGAATTGAACAACTGTAGCCTTAACAGGCGATGAAAAACATTTATAATTTACAACACGTTACTCTAGTTTTTGGACGTGGACAGCAACATCGCTTTCAACGGTAACGCTGTCACGGGGTACACATGGACGAACACCCCTAATCAATTTTGGGTTGCAAAAGAAAATGGTAAGGCAAATAACCATTCTTCTTAGGCACAGAACGTACAAGTGAAGCTTTCTTTCTTTAGCAAATAACGTTTATACCTTCCATACGACCATAAACAGAAGCTTTTTGTTGGATTCATGGACATCCCCTGGAAAACTAATCATTCATGTAACAATCTCTGATTCAACGTATTATGTCAATTGTTATCAGTTTTGCGTGTAGGAAGAATCCTTGGAAGAAGTGTCGCAGCAATGGATATTGGAACCAGTGAAACCAGGTTCCTTCAGTTTCTACATAAAGGGACAACATGACAACAAAGTCATTGAACTTGACGAGTAAGATTTGATTTAAAAAAAAAGAAATTCAGCTGAAGGATTAACAATTGATTTCAACAGGGATAACTGGAACATTTCCCTCAAACCCAAGAATGAGAATAACGTCAATCAAAGATGGATATTTGCAGAGAAAGTATAAATTAACAAGAAATAAAAGTTGGTTAAGGAAGAGCTATGAGCTATGTAATATGAATTACCGACATCGGGTAATTCAATATTGGATTCAGTTCGGCCGGAAACCACTCCTTGGGTTTTCCAATAAGTCGGGGAAGTGAATTTGTCCTCAGAAGTAGAATGGTTTCTTCCGCTGGAGCAAATGTTGGCTACTAGCATTCGATCCTTTGTGTTTTGTGTCATCGTCCACAACGTCATTCCCAATTTATTTCTTATTCAAGGATGAAAGCACGACAAAAGAAGCCCAGTGAAAGCAAATCTTGTTATCCTGGTTTGCTCAACCCGGTGAAATCCATTGGAGTTTTAGGCATGATTCGTTACAACTTAAAACTCGTGGATTTAAATTGCGTCAACTGATTAGCGGGGATAAACATTCCGATATGATTGACAAGAATTTAGCTACACATACTTTCCACCTATCGGAATAAGCAAATTGGCATCAGAAATCAGAAGTCATGAAGACTGTTGTCGCATCAATAATTCTTTCGTTCGCTTTCTTTACAGGATACAATGCTAACTTCTGTCTTCACGCACAAGCAATTTCTAAATCATTTCTTCAATTCTCAGTTTCACAATCCTTATAAGGTTCTGGATGTGCAAAATAATAAAGTTTTCAATGGGAATAGCATTAGCTATGCATGGACACCAGGAATCAATTCTGGCTAGCAGAGGAAGTGTGTAAAGTGCATTCGCCTGTATTCTCCAAAACAATAAAGTAAAGTTAAACAATTCATTAGCACCCAATGTGTACACTTTTGCTACCACCGTTTACGTATTTACTTCATGGACGCCTGGAATTCCCCTGGAAGGCTTCTTATCTTTGTAAGAATAATATTCTGGATCATTTTAAAACAATTATTTTTATTCCGGAAAAGGACAAGGGTGCTAATCAGCAGTGGGAATTAGAGCCAGTGAGACCTGGTTCCTTTGCTGTGTATACATCAAGAGCAATCACAATAAAAAGGTCATTGAACTCCAGACGTGAGGCTTTTCTAAAACAGGATTAAAACATGTATAAAACTGAGGGATTTTAGTGACCAGAGGGAAATATCCATGACTGCCAAGGCTGAAAAGAATCTGAATCAGCGATGGATATTTGTAGAGAAGGATTAATTGACAATAAAATAAATTAGTTCAATTAGTTTTGGTTTTGGCGTCGTTGCTCTGATTTTTTTATTCCCTTTGCTCCCTCTGGTGTCCATTTTTCCGTCTATTTTTTTTCCCCATTGGAGAGATGGCTCTCCAGTGAAGTTTTTTGAAGGGAAAACGAAGCACGAAAAGCAAGAAATATCAAGACCGAAAACGACGTCCTTTTCTTTTGTTTTCTTTTGTTTTCTTTTGACTTAATTGTCTTTTACTCAATTAATTTCAATTATGACAGGATTCATGCAAACCCACCCTTTATCCACACTGGGTCAAAGGTAAGTGCGTCACTCGGGTCAGGATGGTATTCACAACTATTGCTTCTAGGGTTGGGGGTAGAGGTACTTTTGTGGCATCAATTGGTTATTATGGTAAGTAGTCTTGGCTCTTGTTTAACTTCCTTTGTTATTAGTTATCTATTGCTTTGGTCCAAGTTTAGTTTGGGCATTGATAAACTGACCTTGGCTTCTATTTGCTTTAGTACTTTTAGTAAATGATCAGATAGGAAAGTCCCATAGGTCATTACTTAAGGATTCTTATCATCATCTCTGCCTCTGCCTGTATTTGTTTTTACAGGTCATCTTAAAGTTTTGAAGGCTAAGGGAATGAAGAGGAGCGTTAGTGTGACGGAAGGAATCATCCCTACTTGTTTTATTATTGAAGAACCAGGCTAATGTTCTCTGCTGGAGAGTAGAAAGTCCGACAATTGTTTGTGTTGTTATGGGTAAGTTCAGAGACTTTTGGCTACAAACAAACGCGTACTTCCGAAAGAAGAAGGATTTTATTGAACTCTCTCCCACTACAACAGGATAGCAGTGTGGAGGATTAGAGCACATTAGAAAGGAAAGCTGACAAGAACAGGCCCAGCAGATGAAGTAGTGCCCAGAAGGAAGAGCAGCGTTTTAAATATACACCAAAAAGGAGAGGACGAGCAGTGCTGGGACGAGCCTGAGGGTGGGGGCAACTGAGGTCGTTTCATTGGCTTCTCGACAAGACGAGAGGACGCTTGGGTTTAGTGGGAGTTCAACTGCTCAGCAACTCCTGGGGGTATCACCATCGAAGAAGAATTACAAGTGAGTGTAGGGCAATGCAAGTAAACGAAGAACATACTGGGATGAAGACCCTCCCCACTTGGGCTCGAAAGGGGCTTACCCACTCACTCACTCACATTTTCCTCATCTTTTTCTAGCTCTTCTGTTCCTGACGACGAAGGCTTCTACGGGGTGCTTTAGTATTCGAGAGCTTAGTGTGCGGGGGACAATTGGAGTCTGGGCTTCGGCTCTGTGCGCTTCGAAACTAGTAAACTACGACTTCATTGTGAGAAGCAGGGAAGCGGAGGCGGACTGGCTCAAAATTCAAATTTAAAGTAAGTTTACGGAGGGACAAACTGATCGTCAACGGTCGAAAACCAGATATAATCAACAATATTCTAATCACCTTCTGAACAACAGTCAATTATCCATCTAAAGAGGACTCAGATTGAGGACACTCCCACACTGACAGTTTTGACCCAACATCGGAATTGTTATGGTTATCCGAGAAGAAGACTCCCTAGTTCTTACCGCCGTAAGTTCTCCTTAAATTGTTGTTTTTGGACACACTGTTGGAGGAAAGAGTAGTGAACTGGCCGAAAGCGGAGATACCCCTGTTGACAAGTCGACTGGAGGGAAGGAATCATCCTTGGGATCAGAGGGCCGAGGTGACGTCGGCAGTAAAATGAGTGCCCGTGTGTGTAGCCCTCCCGTGATCATCGATCGAGTGACCCAGAATGTGTCGACAGCTGAAGCATTAGGAGACAGTGCTCTTCCCTCTTCCAGCCAGTCAGAACAGGAAATGATTTTCATGGCCCGGAGGTGTAGTGGTGATACCGTCATTTCAGAACCTCTGTCAAATGCGCAGGTCACAAGACGAAGGACGGTGTCCAGGAATTTGTTTGGGACTCCGCATCCTGCAAGTGACCAATATGCTCGTGACAAGTTGAGAGAAATGTTCCGGAAGGAATCCGAACGCTGGAACTTTGACTTTGAGGCTGAGAGACCGTTACCCGGAAGGTATAGTGAAAACCTTATCTATTTTTAGTCTTTACTCATGACCAGCTTCCGTTCTCGCACACTCTAATCTAGATTTTAAATCTCTTCCTCTCTTGGTAAATTCTCTCTGGAAATCTTCTGTTTATGCGAGTTGGTGAGTTATGAGGGGGGCAGTTCTTCATGTTCTTCATGGAAATCAAGTCGATTAGGAATCGTGTCAATGGCTCATAATTCGTCTTCTTATCAACCCTAATAATTGAATTGGTGGTGAGGTTATCAGTCTTCTGGTTGTGCCCAGTGACCTCATCACCATACTCAATTCCTCCAAGCTGATCTACCATGCAGATTTATGCTCGAGTCCTCTCCTCTCACCCTTTCACTTTCCGTGTCAACCGAATGATGGCTTCTCCTAACGGTGGTTCGATGCCCTCAACCCGTGACCCAGGCGCCCCTTTCCCCTTCCTTTTTCAATTCTATTTAAAAAGTGGAACATTTTAGAAGAAGGAATGGTCGCATGGGGTATATCGACTTAATAAGCAACAGCGTAACCTTAATATGAGCAATCAACTGTGTCAAAACCTTTCCTCTTTTCTAAAGTACCAGTTGAATGACCGGAACGGAAATAGTTTTTCCCTTCTGGGACATTGGACCGATGTTTTCCCGATGTTTTCCCTCTCTATCGCTTCCAGGTATTTAAATTCAATTCGTGGTGGGTTTACACGTTGGTGGGGACACCCCGCTTTGTGGTTACGCTGTAAGAAAAGCTTGTCATTTTGACGTTTTGACGGAAGTTAGTCATATAGCGTCGCCAGGGAGGAAACTAAAGCTGCGTAAGCACATGGAAGGAACAGGTTTTGGAATAATGCATTATAAATCCAACGAAGAAGACATGGCGGCTTTTAATTGTTTGTCTAAACTTCGATTATCCTGGGGTGTTTGCTTTTCTTTCTTTTTCTGGCGTTCGTTTACACCACGCAAGTATGGAGTGAGTACGATTCTGAGCTGTGGTTGTATTGGGCGATTGGCCTCGCGTAAATGACAATTAGTTGTAAAAGCTTACACACCTAAACAGGACTCTGCTTAATTCCCTGTCGTAAGTGCGCGGGGTTTATTTAATCTCCATGTTCCGTTCCAGTTGCGGCCTGGCCTATAAATATACCCCTGTGTATAAAACAAACGAGGATTTTTTGTGTATTTGCGATGATGATTATAGTCGGAACGCGGATTCAAGGTCAACATGACCACTTGGATATGGCGTCCGTTGGTACCCAACAAGATTACCATTTCACTGGCTTTTTTGAGATGAGTCAAGTTCATCATCCTCCAGTCATTGGTTGTTGGTGCAAAGAAATTGTATGCTTTCGCACTGCAGGTGGGGAGGGACCAAGAACCGCCATTATCCCAAAGAGGAATGAAAATATTGTGCAATTTTTTGCAACAATTTCCACCACCTCCTGCTTTCTCAGTTTGGCAGATGCAGGAGAGCGTTGTGCGTATACGACACAGGGAAGATGCCTTCATTCCTTTCAACTTTGTTTCATGCTTTGCATTTCCCTTTGCTCAGCCACCATCTTTTCCTGTTCCATTGTTGTTCAAGTCCTTTGTCCATTCTCCAAAGTCCAGTGCCACGATTTTCAGATAAAGTTTTCCACCCCCTGGTGCAGAATTTCCACACGTGAGCTTCACAACCCAGCACTTTTAAGTGTATGTACGCCTATGCGGAAAAGCTTTTTTGTAAAAGTGTGTGCACATAAAGACAAACGAAACTCTGTCGACGTCGACAATCTCAAGAAACACTTGGTTATGAACCACATTATGAGCATCACATGCAACTTTTTTGGCGATGATTGCCCACCACTCATTGGACTCTTCTTTTGTTTTTGCAGATACAAATGGGAGCGTGTTGAAACAGTTACCACTGGACCGGATACTCCGCCCTCCAAGAAGGAAATGTCATACACAGGGTCAACTTCACCACTCTCGTCAAGTCCACCACTTCATACAGGGCCGTCCCTACCTAAGCAGCGTCGAATTGAGACGGAGGTGCCAAATGAACCACTCTTCATCGTACGACCAGTTCCAGCGTCTACTGCTACATTGTTCCAGTCCACCCAAGCACCACCGGTACCAAAGGCACCCGCCCCACCGAAACTTCTGTTTCCAGGCTCCAGTCCTGGCTCAAATCCATCTGGTCAACCAATTCGCCATCCGTCATCACCAATGATCCCATCGAATATGCTAGTGAAGGCTTCCGTCGTGGAGTCATTGGAGGGTGACAAGGGCGGAAGGAAGTACTTGACGACGGATAGTACCAGTGCAAGGCGACAGAAGCAGTTGAAGTTAACCAGTAAGTTTTCAATTGAAGCAGATCCTTATCATTCCTCGCATTGCCTTGATTATGTTGGGGAGGAAATGAATTGAATGCTCCCAAGTGATCATAATTAACTTGGCTTTTGAGGAAGTCTCCTCAACCACCAAGGCCCAGCCATTGCCCTTTACCTGCTGGGTGGAAACTTTGACTTTTGATATGATGAGAAGCGTCAACATTAAGAGAGGGAATTGTCTTTCTGTCAAGTGAGCCCTTGGGTTTTGTTCTAGACAAGGGAATAGAAGCTTAAGTGATTCTTGGAGACATAGGAATTGAGACTCCGAGGACAAAGGTTCAATGGGTTAGTCCATGGACATTGGACACTTGAGAAAGTTCCTTTTACCCAATACTAATCTTCTTCTCTGTTGTCTTATCCACTGGCTGAGTGGATATGGCGTCTAGGTCAGTGACTAAGTAATGCGACAAATGACAAACTTGGAAGAAGTGGAAGAAGTGAAAGTGGGTCTTGGCTCCATTTTTACGAACTGTAGTCATAAGTGTGCATAAAGTTACGTCATTGATAGCTCCGTCTCAGGTTCCGATTGGTCGTCAATTATGCAAATATTGCCCATCTGCCATGACGGTACTTGGCACGAGTTCTGTAGACTTCCCGCAATCGTGATTGGCTTGAAAGTGCCTTGAGAGGAGAGATGAGTGAGCGTCCTGGTTTTATAAAATTGTAATGGCTGGCAGACGGAGGGATTTGGGTCTTATCCTTTTCTTGAAAATGAAGAAGAGGAACGTTTACGACGACGAAAGTGAAGTGATCGAGTCCCTTTGGTCGTCCCTGATTTTTGGCGGGAAGGAAAAGGTCCTTTTGGGAATGAACACATGGTGGTGGTTGTAGTATACGGGAGTAGTAGGAAAGTAGTAGGAGTAAGGAGTAGTTTTTTTTATAATTTTAAATGGTTAGTAGCCTTGTATTTTTTCCTCTTAAGGTTTCTAATAACAATGGTTTGGGTCAATGTCTCGTGTATAGTGGAGGAGGATTGTAAACGTAGAAACCCGGGTTGTTGAAGGGATGATGGGAGTGAAGGGTCCTTTTTGAGAGAAGGCTCCTTGTCTGTATGTCCTTCTCATTACTACCTGGGGAGGGAAGAAAACGTTGGAGAATAATCATGGAGTAGAGTAAGAAGGGCCCCAGACGACCTTGTATCACTACCACAAGGGAGGCTCAGGGTTGAGGTTTGTTTAAGGACAAGCAAAGGGAGACTTGCATCAACAAGAGAACTGCAGCTGCTCCTTCTTTGGCTTCCTTTGCACATAAGACTTGTACAGAAGGTTTCCCTTTTAGTCCTTAATCCTTAAGGAAGCAAGGCACACTCGGAGGATTCGATGATGAAAAGGGAAGCCAAGCCAGGCGTGTTTCTGCAGGTGTGCACATCCCAGAAGTCTAAGGAGATTGGCCAAGAAGCCCTTTGTCATCCTTCTTCCAAGGGACTGCAACGGACTGCAGGGTCCATGAAAGGAGCTGATGGCTCAGATGAGGTCTTTGGTTCCATGTGAGTGATTGACCAGAGTAGGAACTAGATTAGGATCGAATGGATATGATGTAATAATTTCACACATTAAATCTCTCTTGGCCTCGGCTAATCTAATGGCCCTGGATGGTGCCCTACTTTACCAGCTCCACACACACACTTGATTAGAATTCCAATCAGGGTGTTACTACGTTCCTCGTTAGACTGGTACAAGGACGTTTCCTCCTTCATCAGATGGGATTTGTAATCCATCTATAGATGCATGGAAACCGTTAGATGGGAAACCAACCCCAGAGTATTGTTGCATTTTATGAATCTTGGATGTCTACATCTTTTGTCCAGGCTTCTGCCATTGTTAAAACTCTGGAGCATCATTGCATGACTCTCTATTGCATTGTACAATTGAGAGACTGTGAATCCACCCCCTCCTCCACCTCCTGGGTCTATTGTGTCCATCATTTTAGTAGAAAATGTTCGTCCATTGACTCCAAGTTCCTTGGTCAATGTCCATTGACTTTCTTTGCGTTATATCATTCAATCTCTTCTCTTTGAATGAAATGTTTTCCTTTCAAAGGAATTTAGAGAAAAAACTAAAAGGGACAAGGACGCATCTGGAATGAATTGAACATGTAGATATCTGGAGATCTGGTTTATGTCTGGAAGTATGTTTAAATTAGGTCCGTGTGCAGAAGCGTAAGTGGTTGTAAAGTGCGTAAAAGGGAGTTTAGGAGTAGTGTATTTTAAAGATAATGGCTAGCTAATGAGATGATGGTGAGCTACTTTAATACCCACTGCTGTTGTCATTGTTTTTGGCGGAAGTGGGTTGAGCAAATAGGATTCTAGTTTTACTATTCCAGTCTCTCTCACACACAAAAAACAAGTCGATCGTAAAGCGTATTCTCTACTATAGAGTTGTAGTTGGGTTACGCTGGTAGCTTATATTTGCAGACCTTGAGATTACTATGATATTTTATTAATCCATTGTTTTCTTTTTCTCTTTCCCTAGTGTTTAATACTGTGAAGAAACGACGGCTCGGGCAGACTACTGCAGGAGCAGAGAAGAAAGCAGCCTTTTGAAGATAGAAGAAAGTGATGACAGAGGATGAGGACAGCGATATGTTATGGAAATGATTGGACGAGGTCAGGCTAGCGGAGAGTGGACGAAGCTTATTATAATTTGCTACTCAGATCAGCGTCCGATGAGTGGTAAATCTGGGTTAGGTTAAGGTCTCTGACATAATTGAGTGCAAAATAGGTATACAAGAAATAACTCTCACCAAAAAGAAGATCCCTAGACTCTCAATCAAATTGTCTTCTTTATAACAAAAGTAGAATTTAAATTTAATTATAAGACAAATGTTCCCATACTATTCTTACATTTAGACAATTTGACCGAGTCACTTTTTAATCCAATTTTAAATAATGACTCATTTCAATCAATTACTTTCCAAGGAACAATCTGGGAATATGTGGGCAATATTTCTTTTTTTTTCTTTTGTAAACAAGCCTCATCTTTGGATGAGGAATTTATAAACATTTTCTCCTCCCTTATTACCTTGTAGTACAATATCATCAGTTCTGATTTTTCTCTTTTTGACTCTTGTATGGTTTACGTTGATAGATTAAAATTATATTTGACAAAGGTAGGAGCTTGGATGAATTTGAAGGGTGTCGATGAAAGCCAGAGATCAAGGTAGTTTTTAATGAAGGTGTGAGATTACGTTACGCCAATGTGATGATCCCTGTCCTCCTCCCCATTTATTACATTAGTATACATTATTACTATAAGGAGAGTTTAATTGTTCTTTTACTAGGATGTATGAGTGCGTGACTGATTTTTGCATATAAGAAAACTTTTATTTTTGGTATTTGTAGGAGAGTTTTAGAATTTAAAGTTTGAGATGAGTAGTAAGAGCAGGGATGGAGGTCAACAATGGGTTTACAATTGGAGATCCACGAATTCAGCTTTACCTATGTTGGTAGAGGCAAATGTGGATGAGGGAAATGGAGAGGCGTCATTCCGTTTCATTTCAAAGGCAGAAAATGGAGATTCTCCAGTGCAAAGTTTCCGGAAGATCCAGGGGGTGAAGCAGAAGGGCATAGGGACAGGGTGTGAATTTAGAAACGTATCGAATCAATCTCATGTGCTCAAGTACAAACTTAAGAAGAAGGAATACAGTAGGAAACTCTCCAGCTCCCAAATGCTTATATTTATAAAAGTTCAAATGATACATGATGAAATGAACTTTATTTTTTCCAAAGGAGAGGAGCGCTGGAGCGCTTTTGGATTTTCTATTGTATTCCTCCTAATAGTGATTTTATAGTTCTACATATTGGAGATTCTCAGCGAGACTCACGTTCTACAAAGTACAAACAACCACAGATGGTCTCATAAGGAGCGTTTGGAAGCAAGGGAACGAGGCACACTTAACTGGACAGTTAATTAAGGACCAGAGCCAGTTTGGGCAAGGTCGAGTTAGGATTCATCCATTCATGTTACATCCAGAGCTGTCCCTTTGGCCACCCACCGTTAAAACCGATGAGCCACCCTTAGAAAGAACTTGAACTCACACCTTTGAAATCCTTAGGAATTCCTCTCTGTTGTTGTATACTTAAACCATATAAAGTTCTCCATTCGAATATTTCTCTGGACAGAATCAAAGATCAAGAGATTAAGAGAGGACAACAGTGGTTAGCATACATACGATTCCCACCCTCTCCTTCTCCCTTGGCACTTAACATTCAAGACCAATGGAGGTTGGAGCTGTACAATTTAAACATTTTGGGCTTGGAAGGCTCAGGAGTAAATAGGAGTTAGTCAGCAGTAACATTACAATCTGTAATTTGCAATATAATAGCAACCCCACAGAAACAGGATTTATAGTTAAACTCGACAAATCATCACCATCACCTTCCTCAAGAATAATCCTTTCTCTTCCCTTTTATAGTTTGAGCTCGGTGTCAAAAGAATGGAAGAAAGTTTCAGAGAAAGTTTTTAGTGCAAATTCTTAACGTAACCCACCCAAATTGTTCTCCCTCAGAATCCTTATGTTTAGAATCCTTGTTCTTTTTACATGCTCACAGACATAAAAGTGTATAAAAGTGTACAAAATTCTATCAAAGCTCCTTGTAAATTCGAATTTCCCTTGAAAAATGGTGATTGTTGGAACTCTCAATGTAAAACCTCCTGCCTCCGGTTTAATTTTTAATTTTTAGAAAATAGGCCGGAGACAGAGGGATGCTTGATAGACTTGGGGGTTTCCGATTTGCTAAAATTTGCAAATTAGAGTAGAGTTATTGGTTCATTTTCAACATCAAAAGTATATTGATCTCAAATTGTTAAGGAGAGGCGAACCATTGTGGGCGTGTTATTCACATCTCAATTTACATTTTGTAACGTTTGTATGTGTTTAGTAGGAGTGTTTGAATTGTTGCCTGTGGTATCCTAATTATACCCAAGAAAACGTAATAAGAAGTTAATAAAATACGTCCTGAAGTTATTTAAAACCCGAGTCTGCTTCTCCACCTTCATCCTTTTACTCTTCCAATCAAGTTGAATTGGGATTTGAAGAATAATTAATTATTTCCATGGTCAGTTGTAATAGTAAACATTGGTAGATAACATCCGAATTAAGATTAATTTAATCTAGCTGGGTTAGTAGAAGTAGACAGTCTCTTTATTCTGTTATTATTGGGAATCATAAGATGTAATTCCAGTGCTATTCAGTGAAACTCTCAGAAATTAGAAAACACATACATTAACATTGTAATTTGAGTTTTGGACAAATAAAAATTTACTTGGGACGGAAAAAGGTGAAGGAATGAGTACTATGTAGGGAGGGGTCAAATAGTAGTTTGTAATAAAATGGATTTCGTCTGCTGTGGATGTGACTCAAGATCCAGGAAGAAAAGACGAGGGGGTACTTAAGGGCTCTTCATAGGGTGCCCATTCCTTTCATCTTGAGAAATTCAATAGGGCGTTGTTGGTTTCTTTTGTAATCCGAGGCCCTTGGCCTCGTTGAGGCGTCGAGCAGTCTGGCCAGTTCTTCCCAGGACACGACGTCAGGAATGTCCTTTGACCTGCAAGTAACCTGAGCCCTTCGTCGTATCCTTAATAACACTCCTTTAGCACAACTGCGACCAATAATAGAAAACGAGTCTCGTAAAACCCATGTTAAAACCTTTGAACAATTTTATAGCTTCCAAACAACAAAGGAAAACAGAGCAACGATGATCATCGCAACAACACCAGGAAGGAGAGATGCTGTTTAATTGTAAGTCAGCAGTACTTACAAGTCCTGCAGCATCGTCCTGTTATTTTCGGCCAATGTGGAATGAAGCCTTGGGAAGTCCACCAATCGCGTAAGTCGCAGCTCTCCCCTCTGGTCATGCGGAAGAGAGGGAAGACGCGACGGAGGAAAATACGGAGAGCGTACGTTTGTAACTTTTTCGCAAAACTCTGATAACCCCTCCGGTTTGTAATAGTTTGGATAACGAAACATGGCTGATAAATTGTGGCCATGTCATTTGTCAATCAGGATTTTGTTTATTCAACAGTTTATGGGTCAACATTACAAAAAATATGGCAAGGGAGAGGCCAACCATCCGAGATTAAAACCATCCCCAACAAGCACTGCTGTACATGTCCTCCATTTTCAGATCTAGCGCAGTTCAACTCACTCTGAAATTCGCATCAAGGAACAAGTGGAAATCTTCCTCTGGCCTCTGGAGAAGGCTTATCTAAAAATAAACTTAATAGGAAGTCACTTACTTACTACTGGGTCAGGGGTCATGACCTGCTTCCATACGAGCAAGGAGTGAGTAACCTCTCCAGCAACATCAAGGAGAGTCATGTCAAGTGTCCAATTTTGTCATTTTGGGAACACTCTGTCACTCGTGATGATAATGGGAGTGGACTACTACTGGTTGTTGAAATGTTTCTTTGTTTAAATACTTCTAAACTAAGGTGTGCTTGTGCCAATATCAGTTTTAACAAAGGTAAAGAGACTACTGGTTGTGCAAGTGGATCTTGTTTAGTCTGGAAATATTGACTTTGACCCAGACCCACTATCCCCACCAACAACAAAGAAAATCACGATCCCACCAAATTATGCAAACAGAAGCCATTTCAAAATGACAAACGAATGCACTCACTCTCTCTTGTTTTCAGCAGCTTCCCACGGATTGGAGGACGCAAGGAATCGTCGTCCATTCCTTCCTTCCTTGGAATGCAACTTTCCTTTGTTGACAACTTTCAACAATAGTGCAGGAAGACAGTGATGCATTTCCTATATGGAAATGAGCACATGATTTCATCTCCGAAGCTTCACGCAAGGTCGGTTGGTGAGAAAAGAAGAATCGCAGTCACTTTTTATTTTACTTTTCTATTGTTGTCAATGATGCAATAATGGGATGAAGGTCTACCTCCAGAGGATCACAAAAGAAGGACCTGACTCATGAGAATTGATGACATGCTAAGCGATTCATCAGAAGGAGCCAAGGGTCTGGAGTGAGTCATGACACATGCGCAAGGGGACCGTTAAATCACGAGGAAGTGACGACGCATCCTCATCGCAAATCCTGATTGGCCATCCGTCCAGTTTCAATGTCCGCCTGTGTCACTTCCTCTCTGAGAAGTTCCAAAGGCGCACATAAGGGATTGATAAAACAAGTTTCCTTGTGTGACACTGCGTGAATCTCCGGAAAAGAACAACTGGTGCGTTTGGGGAGTGGATAATGATTAGTTTGTCTATTGGCAAAACAATTGCGAGAGGACTTTAGTGAGTCCATTGCACCCTCCACTCTCCCGTGAGTGTTGGAGAGTTCATTACCCACCTGACCTGAAACACGCACAGTGACAAGGAATCTAATTAACAGCTAGTCCACAAATGCCAGATTAGAAGGGGAGGATTCACAACAGTGTTGAGGCATCTGTTGCATACAATGCTCTAGAAATAATACCCCACTTTCCTGTAGGAATTTGGGAAATTCCAACAAAGAGAATGACCCTGAGAATCATGTCTTCCTTCTCGCAGCATAATATCCAGTTCCATCCAAGTGTCTCTGAAACATTGGTTGAGTTTATGGAAAACCGGATTCCGAGGTGGGGCGTTGTTCCTTAAACAAATTCCAGCTACAGTGGGAAAAGGACTTGTACATAATAATGTGTCTGGGTCCCTTGAAGTCCAACAGTAAACAAGATGGACGCGTGAGCTCAAGTTGACTTTCAATTCTGGTGAGACATGAGCATTATGTACAAGAAGGAAAAACGGGATTTGCTAGACATCCTCACATGCACGCATCCAGCATTTCTTCTTTCCACTCCAGCAGCGTCTTTTCCATGTCTGTCATTCCTTTTAATCAGATTAGAACCAGGCAGGCAACAATAGGGGTCGATATGAGTCTCTCAGTCTTCAGTCCAACAGTCCTGGATTTTGCATCCTCCATGCTGGATGAAGTGGAAGGAGGCGCCGAGCTTCCACTTGGAAAGACGACGGACTGAATTTAAATTCGTTGATGAAGACTACAGATTCAAAAATGTTTTTTTTTCCTCTCGTGAAGTATCCACTTGAGACGCTGAAGAAAATCCAGGTGAGAATAAAGGACCCCACCTCAACTCTCTTCTTGAGAAATTGTGTAACGAATAAAAAGGGATTTCAAGGTCATGGACTTAAGCATGTCCAGGTGAGCTTGAGTCTTCAACCCCCTTCAATGAACCCACGCCCAAACAAAATCACAGTTCATTCGAGATCCAGGAATATGGCCACTAACCGCCAACATTCATGGCCTCCATGCAGATTACAATTCCATGCATTCCTGACATAGTTCAGAGATCATTCCAGCTTCACAAATCCTCCATGGGATCCTCATCATCATCACTCTTTGGACAATCGAAGCACTTCGCTTCCTTTGGACTTCATCACCCTTGCAATGCCCCGTTGATTCCCCTTCATGTCAGGCTTTAAAATCAGCCACCATCTGATAAAGCCTGAACCTGTCGTATATATTAATTCACATCCACATATGCAACTTTGATTCTCAATTATCACTCAACGGTGGCCAATTACTAGCACCAAATCCACCTCCCACACATCTCTGCTGGGTGAAAATTGAATGTATTTGGCTCATAAGTTCCAGACTAATTTTTTGCACTTTGAATGACTTGTTCGGTGGCGTTTTTAGGAGCCTTTACGTGGGTGCAGAGGATGAACTTCGACATAGAAATGTATAATTATGAAGCCTCATCAGAACCCCATAGGTCCCTTAACCTGTGACTCAAAGCCTCATAACTCAAGATGTTTCCTATGACAGGGGCTAGTAAGGGATGTTTAATCGGATTTCAGAGTTAATGAACTCACACTTGAGGATTTGAATCGCCTCTTCTCATCTCAAACCGACGACATTCTCGGCACATGCTGTGTCATACTGACACAGGGAAGAAATCAGGTTAGGAAAGTTCATGGATTAGAGTGTGATATAAGTGGGATACACAAAGAGTCTTATTTAATTCTTTTAAATTGGGAAGATGCATATACACAGAAGATGAGGAAATGCCGGCGTTCCTTTACGATTGTTAAAGTGGGCTTTTGATCTTTCCCGCAGTAGACAGAATCGCGTCCATTCAGTGCAGACTGCACTTGGAACGACGTCAAAGGAGGAGGAGGAATTGCATTCATCCCTCTGTGAAGGCACCGCCGATGGAACTTAATATCACGACGACCGTGTCTTGAGGACGTTCATCTTCCAGTTCTAATTCCCACAGACATGTGGCAAAAACGACTGGGATGCACATGTTTTACTCTTTACTACGGAAGTGGTTGTGCAAATTGCACTTTCAAATGCATCCACAGCCTTGCCCGTTTATTTCTTCTAGACGTCGTGATTTATGCATTAGTGGGCCTTTTTCGTCATCACTTAACTCCTTCCAGAACTTGATTCCAGCAGTGTACAGTTATGAAGTCCCGGAATACTTTTCCCACGCTCTTATGAGTGATTTGTGGGTGTTGAAAGGGTTTTAAAGTCGTGATGAGACGGAGAGCTGGAGACTGGAGATCAGAGGGCCCTTAAGTTGAGGATCTCCCGAGAACAAAAAGGGAGAGGTCATGGCAGAGAGAGTTCAAACGTCTTATGGAGTTGAGCAAAGGGAGTTTAAAGTCGTAAATAAATGCAAGGTCCCACATCATCATCCCTTTAGGATCCCTTGCCCTCAGGAAAATAAATGGAAATTCGTCTCATCTCAAAGAAATGCTGATTCAGAATTTTTTTTAATAAATCCGAACAAGGAAATCAGTTTTTTGGATGAACAATTTCAGATCCTTGATCCTAAAGGCAATTTTACAGGCACACAAACACGCATACCTGACTAATCCCTTGTGTGACCTGGAGCAAAACTTTCGGTTTCATGTTTCTTTTCAGAATGTTAAAGGCCAATGGCCCAAATTATCCGATTTTTTAGAGGATTATTAAAACACAAAGTCCTCTCTGAAGCTGATTTCCCTTTCCACCGACTCCTTATTTGATAAGCACGTCCAACAGATGGAAATTCCTCGGTGCCCTTTGTGTCTGGTTCGTGATTTACTTTTTCTATCAAAATAATTATTCGGTGTGATGAGGGACTGTGTATAAGTCTGGCGCTAAGGATCCCGCAGTGGCCCATGGCATCTGCCTTCCATCAAACCAACAATGTCGGAATCCACTTAGAAATCAGAGAGACATGGAAAGAATTCCCACATTTCCAAATCGTGTCCGATTCCCATGCTCCGTGGTTCCATGCAAGATCATCGCTCGGATGATGCGCACCTCTTAAACGCAAGCGAGGATTGGATGAAGTTGGTAGCGTTGTCGCCGGAACAGAATCCATGACAGACCAGGGAGAGAAGGGATGATGAAAGATGTAATTTCAAGGAAATTAGTCCCTGATGGGTCCTTTTGAGTCCATGTGCGTCGTGCCTCACGACCAGCTTCTGGTCGTCATTACGAAACCAACAAATACTCCCATTGTGTCCACATTCTGATTTCATCCCTTACAGTTAAATACAAAATTCAGCAAAAATGGAAGGAGGTGTTGTAACGCACATCCCTGTCCCCGTCTGAAATGATGACCAAGGTCCTCCATGAGTCTTCCGGATTAGAGCTTTGACTCAGAGTGCCTTACTTCTAAGATGCTCTCAATATTGTCTGGGATTTCACCCACGCCAGTAACCCAACCACCAGTTGCGTCGAAATGTGCGTTGGTCTTGGCTCTTCACAAGAAAAAAAAACACTTTTTTTTTGTTCATTTGTCTATAAGATTTTCAGAGTTTAAACGTGGAAAGTTGATTACTTTTAGTATACTACTAACTACCAATACAAGGGAGCCCTTTTCGAGGACTTAATTCAATTCAGGTAGCTCCTGAAACTCATCTTCCCTTGTCTCCCAAAATCCATTTTCATCTTATCAACTCCACCACCACCATGAAAAGGCTTTAAAAACCCAAGGGCTCCTGTACTTACGCCGAGGCTCGACACATTTCCTTCGTCTGTCTTGAAAATAATTGCTCTCTTAAAATTTACTACAGAGCAAAACTCGTTCGGGGGATAATTTATGTACGGATTTACAAGAACTCGAACTTTTTTGGATCCGGAAATTACCAAGTTGAAATCCAAAACGGTGGAAGGAACGAAAATAGTTCCAGATCCGCATTTCTTCCTCGGAAAGCAGAAAGGGCTCTTGGATTTCCAGCAGAGTCCGATTCCCTACGACATGCTCAGTCTGAGAAAGGGTTGCGTTTGGATTTTTAAACAATGGAGTTAATTCTGCCTCCGTTGTAATTTGGATCATCTTCATTTTCTAATCTGCTTGTCGCTCTCATCGGTTGCTACTGTGATACGCGGAGCCATCCTTTCCAGTCTCCCTTCAGCCCCACTTCATCATCTCTCAAGGGGTCTTCACTTGCGAGGAAATTATGGTTTCAGTCCTCCATATCTCAAAATTGACTTTTAAAAAATATCAGAGAGAATGAACAATCCGCCCAAGAACATTGAGCTTAGGAATGAGTTCAAAGGGAATTAACTTCAATTTAACGATTGGTTTCTAAACTTTTTCATTGCACGTCACCTTAGCTGCTGATACCCTTACACATCGCGCCTAGCTTTGGACGTGGAGTAGAGAAATAAATGACGGATGCGCTTTTTAAAAAAACTTTCTTGTTTTGGCGGGTTTCTTCGGTTTGGGTGTCAGATGGAGACAAGGGATGGAGATCGCTTGCTTCGGAAGTTAAGGGAATGAATGAATGATTGAAGAAGGAATCAGGGGGACTTGGACGTTTCCGGTCGTGGTTGATCTGGTTCCATTTGGAAGACGTGGTGGATAATGAGCTAGCCCTTAAGCTCCCTTTCCCAGCTGATCTGCAGCGCATCTTAGCCAGATGATGGGCCTTTGATTGGTGGAGACAAAGAAAAAGGAAGCATGTGCTTATGCACTTCCACTTTCGTCTTTACACACCTTCCCAATATAAACCCTGTGACCAAATGAATGACCTTGGGGTTTGAATGAAGTTGTTTTTCTACTGGAATCTGATCCGCCTGTCATGGAGCATCTGGCCGTCAGAGGAAGTCGTATGGTGAACGAAAAAGAGCCAAGGGATTTCACCTTCTGTTTCCCAGCGAGTCTTCTTCCTTTCCTGTGTTGAGTAGGTCAAGACGTTCGACTCCAAGACCGGAAGGGACCTTCCTAATCACCATCATCCAAGGATCTCAAAAGGTGAGAAATCAGGTAAAGGAACAAGGCCCCCTCCCATCGCTTTCATCTTAACACACAAGTTCCCGCGCAAAGCTTCACTGCCAATCAAATCGACAAGACCCTGCTTTCCTGTATTTCAACTCTAGCTTCTTCCTTGTCTTAGCTCATCGGGATAGGTCTTGGGTAAGGGTCGCTGTCCAGTTGCAGCTGCCGTCATTTTGGCACGAGAGAATGAGGACAGACAGGTGGTGGCTAGCTGAAGGAAAAGGCCCATGCAGCCCTTGATTTCTAGACCAGGCGACTTTGGAAACAGAAGCCAGCAAGATTTTCTTGAGTGAGGCTACCAATCAGCCCAAACTGGGATCGTCTTTATCAGTCAAGACGATGAAAAGGGCAGCTGTCGTTTACACCTCACGATTCAACACCGCTGATTTCGCATGTTGCTTTGTGCGAGAGGATTGGAGTCAGCGGCCAAGCTGCATCGACTCCTCTTCCGTTCGTCCTGAAAGCCGAAGTACGAAAAAATTAATTTTAATATCCAGAAGTTTGCAATGAATAAGTGTATACAGAGTGTTAATACCTTTGTAATTTCTAATTTCTCTAGATTTGAAATTATGAAATTAATATAATCCGTGCTCAATTAAAACTCACAGCAAAAGAATAAAATATTTTTCAAAGTTTAAAGGGAAGATGTCTCAACGACTTTCCCTTCTGGATTTTATGCGAATTTCCCATTTTGGCCTAAGCCCTTTTGGCCGATGACATTCAAGGCCTTCCTCGAGTCACCCGGTATCTCCGATGAGCTGGACAGTACTCGGCGTACTCTTCCCACGTGCAGCCAGCGGCACTGCAGCATTCGTCCGTAATTGATTTGTTCTCCCGCTTTCTCCTGGAAAATTGATTGTCAAGTGCAAGTCCGTGACTTAAGTAATACTCGTGTTGCTTTGCTCACCTGACATAGCCCGACCAGGGCTTAATGACACTCTTGGCAATGAAGCTTCTTATGAAGATGGGTTCCAATGGCGACATTTCCCCTTGACTCGCCTTTGGTTTCTTGTCCAAGCGGTAAACGTCCTTCTGACAAGCCCAATCCATATGAGTCAGGAGTTGATCCCGACAGCGAACGTGCTTCTCCAAGTGCCATGCGGACTTCCAGTCATCCTCATTTCTGATTAAAAGTCAGATAAAGTCAAAAGATCTAAAAACTTGGGACACAATATGGATCTCCCATGCCTGACAAACATTGTTCGTTAAAGCCTAATTTTGGAACTGGAAATCTCCGGCGGAAGATGAATGAGCCACCTAAGGTTTCAGTCTAATGAGTTTAAAAGATTAATTCTCCTCGGCGTCATCCTTCTTTTCGACGCAACCTTTGTGGGAGACGGGACGTTTCTCACGAGGTCAAACGTCAAACTTCCCCTCCCACCCGGTGCGTCAAGCAAGACGAAGAGGGATGAATTAAATTGAAAGATACTTTACGCCTTTGCATCCTCATCAGATTCCTCCTTTGTTCTTAGTATCAAAAAGTAACAGCAACCTTCATGCTTGGTTCAACAGTGTAAGTGTAATTGCAGTGAGTCATACAATTGCAACTTGCAGCTAAATGCATTTAATGACAATGGAAAAGGTATATGGGTTCAAAGAGTTCCGATTCGGGTGGTGACTTTTTCATTTTTTGGAATGCTGAATCTGACCTGAGTTGAAAGATGTTCTGGAGTTCCGCTTCCTTGTCCAGGGCTGAATGTGGGGCCGAGCCATGGTAGAGGAACAAGAATATCAACACAAGCAGAGAGCCACGGATGCAGGACACGGAGCAATGACACGTCATGACCTTTGACATCTTCACGTCCTTTGACATCCCTGAACAATTAAAAAATTCAGAGCTCAAAGTAAGAGGCCCTTCACGCCCACTCACTCTAACGGCGACGCTTGGAATTGTATACGACACCCTTCTCAACGTTTCCGAAAAACTTGTTTAAATCCCTTTTAAAATTTAGTTTTAGAATGGAGCGAGTGAGGAATGAAATTTTGTTTTTTGTATTTTAATTTCCGGTTCGGAGAGTTAAAAGGTATTTTCCTCACCTTGGCTTCCACGGTGGAAGTGCCAGAGAAGCTACGCGGAGATGCGCCTCCCTTCGCTTCCAGTTCGTTAATTTATCTTTTCCAAAGCAACGGTGTCTCCTTCCATCTCCGTCATGCGGGTGACTTGAGTTCCACTGGAACGGGTGGTCGTTTGTTCCTGGCGATTGGGTGATCTCCGTGTCCTCCCACCTGTAGGACTCCGTCCGGAAAATGATGTGACTCCAAATGACTCTATTACGACCCCTGGCAACCTTCACTTTCACCTGACGGTCATAACAATTCCAAAGATTTGTCTCCAGAGTCCCATAAGACCACCCCGAAGAAAGTCTGTAATTGAGCTTTCTCACCCTCTCTCCCTCTTCCAGATTCACCTTCCCAACTCCTACGAGTTTAAACCCCAGTAAATAAGATTCCAGCATTTTCCAGTTCAATTCAGCCCACGCCAAAACAAGTTACAGCATCATCATTCTCCTCTGTCCAATCTCTTTTATTGCCTGGACAAGCAAGACAGCTCATGGAATAGTGGCTCACACCCTCCCACTTTCTCCCCACGACGCATTCAATCAAAACTTTACAATCTCAGTATGCTCCTCGTCGCCAAAAGTTCTTCAAAGGAGACAAAGTCACCCCCACATCGCAGGTTTTCAAAGTTTTTATTCCGGTTGTTGGATGACCTAATTTTAATGGCTTTTCTTTGGGAACTAAATACGACGAGGAATTATCTAGTCTATGGGAGGGCTTCGACGTAAGGGACGTGACGCAAAAACTTATTCAAAGTACCCATAATGAGCCTTTGTTTGGGTGTCATCGACCCCACTCCACTTTAAACTTCCAGACTAAACGGAAGAGAAATGGGAAATCAGCGATTGTTACTAAACAATTACGCTTGTCATGTACGCTGTCCCTGATCAAGCTCGCTTGTGTGACGTAATGACTCATGCATGAATTTCTTTATTGAAAAATTCATAATTTCGGTTTCAGCTGGATTCGACTCTTCCTTGGAATCATTTTTATTTTCGCTATTTCTACATTAATCTTCCACTGCACTGTCAATTGCTGTGGGATTGGTTTTCCACATCCGGGCCAAACACAGCAACCGCAAAGAATTTCCAAGTGTCATGAGCTGCTCTGCCTCTCATATGAAAAAATTCAATTTGCCAATTAAAAATAGCACATGGGTATTAACGATGCTTACGCTATTGATAGAGCCTCAGTAGATTACTGTGTGCCTTGCCATTTTTAGAAAGGGGAAATTACAGAAAATGGAAACCTTCGATGTCAATTTCCGTACGTGGAGATCGCTTTCGCCTACAATTCTTTCTTGACTTTTGACACTTGACGAAAAGTCAGAAGTGAATTTTATACAAAGGGAAGATCGGATTGAATGAATAAAGCACCTCAAGGCCCTTTGACCTCTAACTCAATAAATCATGTCGTCTTCTCAAAATAAAACCTTTAAAAGTATTTAGTATTCAATACCATTGCTGACATTGAATTTCCATTTATGATCAATAACCACATAACAGCGGAATTCATTTAAACTCCAGTCATTCTTCATAGCTTCGGTAGAAACTGTATCCGATATTTCCCTTTTCCCTTTCACATTTGAAAACAATGGCATCCAATTTTTATAGGACCATGTAGTAAATAAAACATCAAAGACAAAGAACTATGGGATTTTTCATTTGCATTTATTCTGGAAATCTCAAGTATAAAACTTTCCCTTGCGGCCCAAAATGTCTGCGCCACAAAAGGCAAAAAGCCTCCTGATGAGGCTGTAATACAGCAAACTGGGAAGTGAAGTGACATGTCACCATCACCATTGTCACCGGAAGGATAAACTGAATCTACCCGGAAGGAAAGAATTTTAAACGTGAACGAGATGAGGGAAGAGGGATGAGGCGGTTGAAG
The DNA here is from genome assembly GCA_009869845.1 of Pseudachorutes palmiensis. NCBI lineage: Eukaryota > Metazoa > Arthropoda > Collembola > Poduromorpha > Neanuridae > Pseudachorutes > Pseudachorutes palmiensis. The sequence continues at coordinate 24,589 of VNWY01000072.1, read as the reverse complement.
AAAGTGGAGAAAGTGACATAAGAATCGAGGTGGAGAACATTACTCTATTTTATTTGAATTGACCCAGTGACCTTATGAATGTAAGTTACAGGGTAATTAATTAGTCACTCTGTAAAGTTACGATTAATGATTATTTACAGAAGTCACACATCTTCTCCTTTGGAGCGAGGATGTTTTCTCCGTTGCCAAAATCTGGAAATGAAGAGAGGAAATTGCGCCAAATTCAAATTGTGAAAACCAAATAAAACAACTGATTTTGGAGGCACCGAGTGGATCCATTCACCCAGCAAAATTCAGTAGTACCCTCGAAAAACAATTAATTACTCCACCCAATTGACTGAAAATACTAAATACAAATGGTAAAATAAATAATGTACAGAAACTTTCATCCTATCTCTTTTAAATTTTATTAAAATAAGTCACGATTCAACAAGCTATTTGATTCCACTTAGGTAAATTCCCATACCTTTACATTACAAGAGAAAGCAAATGTAGCTTATTAGTATTAGGGTAGATTTAACATCAATTATTGATAATGAAAGGCTAAGCATGACTGTTCTTATGTAATTCAAAAGTTTTTCAAAGGTTAGAAGGAATACTGTTGGATTTTATCAGTGCTTATATAGACTTATTTGTTTGTAAGCGGAGTAAGGAAGGAGCTAAAGAAGCGTCTCACGGAAGTCAAATAGCATTAGCGTCAATGGTCAACTAACTTTGCTACAAACAAATAGTCTAAAAATCTTTGTTTTAATGACTAATTGGTGTAGTAGTGTGGAATTGTATGTTCGGTTGGGAGAATGTTCATGCGGTCGGCTGGGTGAGTAGATCCTATCTGTTGTGACTCGTGGCCATTTGTGTTGGCTTCGGTGGAGGACAATAATTGGCAGTTACCTGAGGATCTTATTAAATGAAGTTGAGTAATTGAGTTGGCAATTGAATCTTCCAGAGTCTAATCATTGACAGTCCACAAGTCAAGGGAAGTCAAGGTAATTATCACGACTCAATTGATCTTTTACAACGTACAACTGATCAACAGATCACAACCGGCTTTTTCTAATAGCCGATAATCTAAGGTCTGTCTCCATGAAATATTACTCTGGGGCAGATGACAACCCTCAATTCATGTAATAAGACTTGACCTTTATCCAGGGACGAGAGCTGAAACGGCCTGTGAAGTATAAGCTATACAATCGGGAATCATGGTGAGGGCTGGGAAGGCGAAACGCACTCAAGTCGCACCGTCTGATAATAATGGAGGACTGAATGACGTGACAGAGTCATCGGAACAAATCCCTCCGGAACCCCTGCAACCGCCGACAGTGGCCACAAGAAGAATTAGACGAAGAGTTCAACAAGACATTGGACCAGAAAAGAAGGGTCTCTTTGGTCTATTTCCGCTACCGTAAGGGAATACTGGTAATTATAGTGCTAACTTTGTTTCTATTCATTCACTATTTCAGGTTCACATTATCTCTCGTCGCTATTCTTATTGTGGGTGTTGTGTGCTCCATTGTGTACCGTGGATATTTAGAAACTAGGATTCAAACAGCTCATTACAGCCAAAAGGTAAAATATCTTGATTTGTATAGTCGTTATTTTGTAATTTTGTGTCGCTTTGAACAGGTTGTGGAAGCTACGGGGTTAGAAGTGCCCAATAGGTTTTGGGGGTCGTACAGATCTGGAGTTTACTTTGGCTTGAAACATCGTAGCCCCAAATCAATTTCTGCTGGGTTGATGTGGCTTTTGCCATCACAGATCCAACAAGGAGAGCCAAAGTTGAGGTATTCAAAGTAATAATAAGCTTCCATTAAAATTCGAATTAATTTTCACTTTTATTATGCATACAGGCATCTTTGTCAGCAACATGACAACCTAAAAAAATATGGCTGGCTCATGCATGACGGGGTTAATTTCGGAGTTCAGGAAATACAAGATGGGAATATGAAGTTGACAACGTCGTTTGTAAAGAGAGAAGGTGGAAGGAACGGCGGTGACTGGACTACTCGAATTTCCGTAGAATATTTGGTATTTACATACGAAAAATATTAGTTATCGATGATAACTTCGACTAATATGCTGTGTCGTAATATTCTTAGGGGAAAGAAGATGCATCGCCGGCAAATGAGATTTTGTTATTTTTCTACGTCGCAAAGGAACCCGGACAGGACGGAAGCCTTGATCCAGAAATCAATGAAAAGTCACTAACCGGAATTCGTGGGAGGACGCCAGAGCTTGGAGATTTTACTGTCAAGTATGGATCTCATTCCACTATGAATTAAACAGATTGCTATATATCATAAATCAAAAACTCTTCCATTTGGTAGATTTATCAACGAGAAAGACGTAATTTACGGATCTAAACTTGTGACATCGGTATCAACTCTGAACCAGATTTCTGACGCAGCACTTCACAATATGGGGTCAACGCGTAGGAGCAATAAAGTCATATACGGGTTTTATGAGTCCAGCTTACCCGTTCCAGATCCGAATCTTTTAATACATCAAGTAAGAATACTGACGTCGTGTTCTTGCTTCCTTAGCTTGTAACATGTTTGGTTTTTGCAGGTTCAAGTCAAAGCTCCATTCACGATGGAAATTGTTTACGAAACGGCCTCTTATTTCAACCGTCCATCCACACTGGCTGGCGAAGTGTTCAGTGCCACACTTGAAGATTACAAGTATGACAATGGCCGATCTAACCAATCGTAACAAAAATTCACATTACGCATTTCTCCTAATTTTTAGGAAGAAGTTTAATTTCAAGTTTGAAAGTGCATTCCACTTGAAAGAGAAGAATTTCAACGCCAGTTCCATTCAATTTGCTCAGGCAGCTTTGAGTAACATGGTCGGTGGAATTGGTTACTTTACTGGAACTTCAAGGGTCCAGTCGATCTACAATGAGAATCCAATACCATACTGGTTTGCAAATCTATACACAGCCGTGCCGTCAAGGAGTTTCTTCCCTCGAGGGTTCCTTTGGGATGAAGGATTTCATCTTCTTCTCATCAACAAATGGAATCCGGAGATTTCACTGGACATTATTTCGCATTGGTTGGATTTGATGAACATTGAAGGATGGATACCAAGAGAGCAAATCCTGGGAGATGAGGCACTTATTCGGGTTCCAGAACAATACGTCGTTCAACGGAATGATGTTGCGAATCCACCCACACTCATCATTGCATTGGCTGATCTCTTGAAACGACACGAAGAGTGGCTGAATAGAGAACACAAGGAAACTCTTGGAAGGATGTGGCCAAGACTCACTGCATGGTATAATTGGCTCAACCGGACGCAATTGGGAGAAGTACCAACAACTTACAGGTGGAGAGGTAGAAATGACACAACTAATCGAGAACTGAATCCAAAAACTCTTGCTTCCGGCCTCGACGATTATCCTCGTGCGTCTCATCCTACGGAGAACGAGCGCCATCTTGACCTCCGCTGTTGGATGGCTGTAACTTCCAAGTTGATGCAAGATTTAGCCGAGCTACTCTACTATGATGGGGAAAAGTATGGCGAAACTTACAAAGCGCTGACGGATCCTGAGCTTTTGGACTCACTGCACTGGTCCGAGGAGCTCAATGGTTACGCCGACTACGGTCTTCACTCCAGAAAAGTAAGACTGGTTCCAGAACCGACTGATCCCAATCAGAAGAGGAAAGCAAAACATCCACCTACACCTCCTCCTGTTCTCATTCGACGTGTCGATGACCCTCCAGCCTATCGGTATGTCAACATGATTGGATATGTCAGCCTCTTCCCAATGCTCCTAGGCATCCTCAAGTCAGACTCTGACAAGCTCAAGACCATTGTGGAGAATCTGGATGACCCCAAGTTGCTTTGGACGCCATTTGGACTCCGCTCTCTTGCCGCAAATTCACCATTGTACAAAGCGAGAAATACAGAGCATGATCCACCCTACTGGAGAAACCCCATTTGGATCAATCTCAACTTCCTGGCTCTCAAGTCACTGAAAGAATACTCGGAAGAGATGGGGCCGATTGGGGCTTTGGCGGGTCAGAAGTATAGCAAGCTTCGTCATGCCCTGATGGAGAACATCATGAAGCAGTACTTGAAAACAGGCTACATTTGGGAACAGTATGACGACACTACTGGAGAAGGAAAAGGATGCCGTCCCTTCACTGGCTGGTCCTCACTTGTTGTTCTCATCATGGCAGAAGACTACTGATATAATTCCAAGTCACTTTCTCAAAAACTTATCTTCTAAATTCTGTCGTGCTAATTAATTCTTTAAAAAGTTAAATATAGCAGGTAATGCAGGTATAGCAGGTTCAGTGATGATTGTAATGGAGTAATGTAATGTAATGGATTCAAGCTATTTGTTCAAAAGCTAAAGTCCTTACAGACGTAAAGGGAGGAGATTTACGTATTCAAACATGGTTGTCAAAGTCTGTCTAGGAGTTCCTGAAAGATTGTAATACTTAAAATATGGAACGTGTGAGCCAAGTATGCTGTTAAAAACCCTTCGGTGATTATTATACGGAAGTCAAACTGTGATGCCCTATCCAGATGATTTGTTTTCGAGAGATTAAAAAATGTTACCTTTGTTGTAGACACTGATTGATCCTTTGATAAGTGATTGGTGTTTTATTAGAAAACAAACAAATTAATGGAGTGAACTTGGCGCTGCCTTCTCGCGCATTTTGATGGATGGCAAGTATGTCAATGTCCCAAGAGATGCAAAATTTGGAATATTGTTCGTTAAAATGTTTTACGATGAATAGCCCGAGCACCATCGTTTTCGTACTCCCGTTTGGAAACCCACATCTTCTTGAAAGTATCCAAGGAAGCAAGGATGGACCCTCCTATCCAAGTAGAGTACAATCGCTCTTGTGGGGCAGAGATCTGCAAATAATTTACAAACTTAATTTACATTTCCATTTCGTCATCATAAACTAGAATGCTAACCTTCAACTTTATATCCTTGGGTGCGAGTTTCCTTATCTCATACAGAAGCCTGTCTCCAAATCCCTAAAGAAAAACCGAAAGTTGAGTTCAACTAGAGAAAAATGTCAAGTGACAGTTGAAAATGACACACCGTGTACAAAGTGGAGCCACCGGACAAGACAATATTCTGGAAAAGGAGTTTCCGCAAGTCCATATCTGACCTTTGAATTGCAAATATCAACACTTCGTGGAGCCCTTCGCATTCTTCTCCAATAAGATCTGGCCTAAATAGAACTTCGGGGGCTCGGAACCTTGCTGTACCGATCTGGAAATAAATTAAAAGTAAATATTATCCTGAAGATAAACTGAAAAACGAACGTCGATGGTGTTTCCATCCGGCAACTTGAAAAATCTTCTTTCAGAATCAATTGCATCCTCCTTGCCGGGATTGGGGGTCAGATAACATTCCTTTTCCTTGATGGCTTTTACAATCTCAAATTCAGACGATGTTCTAAGATTCAGACCTTCCTTTCGAAGTAGGAGTCTAAATCAGAGTTTTATAATAAATATAACCTCAAGGTAAGAAGGCACAATTTTCAACAATACCGTAAATATCTCGTGACATCCCTTCCAGCCACATCAACTCTCACAATACTATGCGGTAAAGCAAATCCTTCGTAAATCGGTACTGCGTGAGTGACACCGTCTCCAGAATCAAGCACCACTCCGGTTGTTCGTCCAGTGGCATACCTGAGAGAAATAATTATTAATTAGCAAGAAGTGAGTATTGGAACGCTTGCCATATTCAGTCAGTAGTATGAGGTGTTTAGATTCCATGTGTTTTGTAGTTCAACTTACAGACTAAGGACTGCCTGCATTGACACATACAAGGCAGGAATATTGAGACTCTCAAACAAGATTTCAGCTGCCTTTTCACGGTTCTTCCTGGGATTCAATGGGGCTTCGGTCAGGAGAACTGGATGCTTTTAGAAAAATAAAGTAACTAAACTTAGAAAGAAACTAAACTTATTCAGAAAGTGAAGGAAGAATGACATACTTCCTCTGAGAACGTCTGGAGTTGATCTTTGCTGTAGACGTACTGCCAAATACGTTCCATGTCATTCCAGTCTGTGACAACTCCATGTTCCATTGGGTACTTGATGGCAAGGAGACCTCTGTGATCTTCAGCTTTTGGACCAATAAAGATGTCTCCCTCTAAGGCACCGGCCATCACCCTAACATGCTTTGGTCGTCCAACGCTGTGGAAAGGTAAAACATAAATATAGGAACATAACACATGGGTGTCTGTCTGTGTCCTTACAAGTTTGGAAATCGTGACTTTGGGATTTGGTCACCAGCAAAACCAGCTTTTATGCCTCCTGAGCCCTGGAGAACACAAAATTGACAGCATTATGTAAAACCATTCCCGGTAGTGACTCATCCGGCGTATATGTCAACAACCAAAGACACAATGTTCTTACGTTATCAATCACGATGGGTTGATTGACAAGTTCCATTGTTAGAAATCAGCAGTGTAGTGTGAATGTGTAGTTGTTTTTCAGTCTAGTTAGAAGGCTGTTTGGTAGACAATTAATCGCAGGGATGGACTCACAACAAATCAAAGTGAATGAAGAGTAGCTTCATTTACCTCCTCACTGACATTCGATTATCCCCTCATCAAGACAATTCAACGGAAAAGGAATTGTCAATATGCTGAATTAACCAAATATTAACCAAGTCCGTCAAAAAAAGTATGTAATAAATAAATGCATTCTTCTGTCGGAGTGATTGGTTTTGTCGATAAAACATGAGCTTAGAACCGTTTTTGACATTTCCATACGTTTTTGTATGGACAAGGTAATTAAAAAGCTAATTCATAATAAAATTGAAAGTCCATCGAAGAGAAACAATTATTAAAGCCTCAATTATAATTATTAATAAGTGACAGGCGTGTTAATAAGTGTAAGATCGACCTAAATTATTTTCCAGATTTCTCATTGGGTTCTTTTAACGTTAAAGGAAAAATGCTTGAGCTTAATTCACTTTTAAAAATAGATTTTTATTCGAATGCTGTAGGTATTTGTTGTTTTATGAGAATCGTGAAATTGGTTTCTGAAAAACAGGAGCTATAAAAAGAACTAGGAACTAATTAATTAACAAGAAAGACGAGACGGAGGGGTTCATTGGCGTTGAGGGGCTAACTTTGTAGGCCGTGGAATAGAATGAAAGTGACAAGTCGACAACCCCACCGAACCAACAAAGTTCTATGCATTTAAAAAACGCGCCTCAACATGTCTTGGACTTGCAGTTTAGTTTTCAAAAAAACAATGCAATGTATTATGGTATTGTTCAAAAATAAAAATTACAATATTGTTTTCATTTCTCAAGACGTTCTTCCAAATCCCGTTCATCAGGATCCTCTTCTTGCTTGTACGACGCCAGAAGCGTTTCCAGCGACCATGGTTTCCGTCCAACCTCGACCCGACGGAATACATTCATAAACTTCGAGCCGTTGTGTCGCGTAACCTTTTGTCCTTCTTCAGTGCAGTCCAAGATCTTTTGAGCAACGATGTCCTGTGCAATTTCATCCTCAGCGACAGCCTCAAACAACGGGTGCTCTGTCAGATGCCTCAACATCCAGTCATAAAGGTCTTTAACGTCAGTCGCAATGTAGATTAGACCCTATAAACAGAGACACAGGGTTAAGTAATTAATTTTGTGATTGAATATATTGTGATGGATTCCACTTACGCCAATTTTAAGAAGGTAAGCGTATTCTGCTAGGAATGTATCATTGATAATACGCCACTTGTGCTTAGATCGTTTAAAATGAGGATCAGGAAATAGAAAAAACATCTTTGTCAGCTGTGAAATACAAACTCTAATTACAAGTAAACCAATGTGGAAAAAATAAAATACAAGTAACATTCCAGAAATACCTGCCCCTTGTGAAAATAGTTTGGCAGAAATTTCATTGCATTTGTTCGAATACAGTTGATATTTTGATACTTTCCAGGGTTCAGCTCTCGCAAAGCCGCAATCTTATCCTGGACGTATTTAGAAACTTTGACTCGAATCTCCATCCCGAGCATTAGAGTTTCTGGGAACATCGGTGCTAGCGTAGCTTTAATATTAGACAAAAGGACAAATTAGAGACCGAAGAAAAAAGCTTAATGTATTTAGTAAGTGCTTTACTCAGTAGACCACCATATCCACAACCGACGTCTAGAAATTCCACTTGTTTCGGTTCTCCTGTTGGAGGAAAGTATTTTGTCCAATCCATTTCATCCGGTGATACCGGGCTGTCAAACAATTACAAAACAATTGAATTGAATAGCTTCAAAGCTGTATGAAATGTGGTGGGTCTTTACATGTCCTCGAAGATGTGATCCGACACCGGATTAGAGTGAGCTCTTTGACGGTAGTCTCCTTTTTTTGGCATCGAAACGACGGTCATCCGTGGTTTCTTGGGCGATTGATCCCCATTGGACTCGTACATTATCACCAGTTCTATACTCAACAACAAACACCCGTTTAGATTCTAGGTTGTAAACTGTCTATACATGTAAAACATAATCTGCCATTACCTTTCAACTTCACAGGGTACTTTATAAGATGGTACAACCAATAACTTCACGGCAAACACGAGCCGTTTATAAGTTCAGCCTGACTAGAGATTTCTCTCTGTTAACCTTTGACGCTGTTGATTATTAAACTGAACATTAATAACCTAATGAAACGTAACTGTCTTTACATGTAAAAGATAATCTGCCATTACCTCTTAACTCCACAGGGTACACAATAAGATGTTAAAACCAATGAGTTCGCAGCAAACACTGGCCGTTTATAAGTTCAGCCTGACGAGAGATTTCTCTCTGTTACCCTTTGAGCCTGTTGATTATTAAACTGAACATTAATAACCTAATGAAACGTAACTGTCTTTACATGTAAAAGATAATCTGCCATTACCTCTTAGTCTTAAACTCCACAGGGTACACCATAAGATGTTAAAACCAATGAGTTCGCGGCAAACACTGGCCGTTTATAAGTTCAGCCTGACGAGAGATTTCTCTCTGTTACCCTTTGAGCCTGTTGATTATTAATTGAAGATTAACCAATTAATAACCTATGAAACCACGCACGCTGCACGCACGCACATGGTATGCAATGCAAATGGTGAAATTATTCATGGATTTGCTTTGTGGTGCGTCCAGAAGATTCCTGTCACAAACCAACAACCCAGAACCGAGCGGCAGGCAGAGATGGACAACCAACAACAAAATGGCGAGTATTCCCTCCAATAAAAGCAAAACTAAAAATAATGATAGAATTCTAGCAGTAAAAGCTTAGGGTAATTTAATTATAATTTAATTTTTCAGTAAAAATTCTAGTTCCTCATTCATCGGTTCTCCATCTCTTCCAACTGCCTTTGTCTATAAGGGAGCATTTTATCCCGCAATGACTTTTGAATCTGTAAATTCTACCCATATTTTCTGCCCATCCACAATTACACCTTATAGCTTATAGCTTATATGGGGAGTTGCGTGAGAGTGGCAGCAGCTATGCGACGTCGCCACGAAAAAAAACTGAAGGGAAAGTCCGAGTCAGAGCTCCATGGTTGCTCTTTCGACCAACGTGAGTTGGCAGATGGGCAAACTCGGGACTTCAGAATAGGTAAAGGAAATTAGACCACGTCACAATTTGCCATTTCTTTATTAACTTTAATCACTTTCTCTCTTTTCATTAAATTAAAAATTACATCAAGGACAATGGGGAAAAGTTTATTAGGTTTATTATAGGCATTGTTCTAATTGTCTAGTTCTAATTGTTCCGATATTCACTCTATTCTACTGTGTATATTTATTCCTAAAACAAGTCTGTTGGATTTGTCGATTGAAACTAACTCTAAAAATTGTGGATTCAATAATAATAAAACATAATTTAAATGTGTTATTGGCATAATTTAGAACAAATCTAGTTTATCATTTTGCATTTAAGTTATACTGGTTTTTAATTCTGTAACAATGTACAAACACAACTTAAATCTGAAGACTATAAAATCATTAACTCTTTTGTTTCTCTTTACAATAAATTTTACAATATACAAAATTGTTTGAAAATGAATGAGAATGAAATATGATAATGAAATGAAAGTTTAGTTGAAATTGTAATAATTTAATATAATTTGTATAATGTGTGTTTGGTGGGTGTGTGTTGAGTGGGTGTGTGTTTGTAGGACTTGGTTTCTTGTTTCTTTGTTGGTGGGTGGTGCCTCCCAAGTCCCCACATTCTTTACTCCTTTTGTCCACTTTGCCAAAATAAAAGAAACCGAGAGAGTGCCTCAGGAGACTACAGGGAACGGCGTCGTCCATATCCAAAGCACAAAGGATACAAGGAAAAGTCTCAATAATTAATCTAAATAATCATCATCAATTAGTCATGGAAAGACATCCCCACAGACTCTTCTAGTTCAAGTACACACAGCCCCTTAAATACAGGTAAGGTCAAAAACTATATACTGTATACTAACTAAGATTTCTAATTGACATTCATCTAACCTATTTTCTTACAGTTATCGTTCACACCAACAGCTAAAATCAAAAGTAAAAAGTGACAGGAGCTCTTGGTCAACAACATGACGACGGAGTCAGAGTCACCGTCATCACGTGGAGGGAGCAGTGACGAGGGCGATGGAAGTAGCAGCAGTAAGTTAAACAGGAATGGAAGCGACTCTGCCCCTCCACTGGCGAAACGGAAACGTTCAGACTCCACAAAGCTAATACAAATCGCAAATATAGCTCCACAAACAACGAAGGATCAGATGCAAACCTTATTTGGATTTGTGGGAAAGATAGACGATATTAGGTTGTATCCGACAATGTAAGTAATCCCTTTATAGACAATGTACTTTGTTGGCTTAATGATGTTGTTTTCCAGGGATATCGGGATGCAATTGACATCTAAAATATGTTTTATAAAGTTTTATGAAAGTTCTAGTGTTTCTATTGCACAGCATTTGACGAATACCGTCTTCATTGACCGAGCCCTGGTTGTAATTCCTTACATGGAGAGTAAATGCCGGATAATCCTATTATCTGTCTGTTAAGAAAAGTTATGCTAAACTATGAATTCTTACAGATGAAATTCCAGATGAGCTAAAGGGGCTGGAGCTGTTGACAAGCGGTACGCTTCTCCCTGGGATTGCAGATCCAAAACTCCCTCAACATGTGACGAGTCAGGTAATAACTTTTGTTTTATGATTCTCATTCAGGTTCAGGAATGTCACGTATATTGAATTGATTTAATGTTTGCCGTCGTTGGCTCCTTTAACTTTAGCTGGAAGGATATCCACCTCATCAGTACGTTGGTACATATGATCCGAAACTTGTTGCGGCGAAGTTGCCTACCTATCCTCCGTTACCACACAGCTATGATACCCGAAAAATAGAAGAGATTAGACGGACTGTTTTAGTGGCCAACATTGACAGTGAAGTAAGTTTACTTTGCATTTACCCAATATGTGTTTTTCATTCTAACTGTGTTATATTAACCTCAACAGTTAAAATCTCAATACATCATGGAGCACTTCAACCAGTGTGGAGAAGTAAAATACTTTCGTTTATGCACTAGAGACAACGATCCTTTGCGGTATGCCCTTATTGAGTTCACGGAGCAACCAACGGTTTTAGAAGCCTTGAAACAGAACGGGACCAGACTGGGCTCCCACGTTGTCAAGTAAGGAGATTGAATTTTGATCGGACTAACATACTCTTTACGTTATGTGCTTCTTCCAGTTACGTAGACTTCTTAACCGTAAATCTCATTATGAGTTTCTTTCTTATTTTCACTTATAAGATAGGGGGAAGGAAACAAGGTTTGACCATCCACTCCTCCACAACGTCTCCTCGCTGGGATTAATCATGAGTGAAGCTGAAACCAAAACATAGGTTACACAATGATGTATAATTTCCCTCTTATACTCCGCTTTTGGATGACTCTCCTTTCCACTTTTTTTTTATTTCCGTCACCAATAGCTTTTGGTCTAACCATTACCTTCACCTCATTCTCTTGTATATTTGTTGGAGTTTATGGAGACACTGCAATAATGCGAACGCTTTATACTTTCTAATTGCACGAAGCTTTCTTCCTCTCCTTCGACTCGTGAATGATCCTAATCATTGTTAATCCTGTCTTCTTGGTATTATCCACTTTACCTGGAAGCAACACGTTTTAGACCAGCCGTCGAAGTTACTAAATGCCCTACACCAGCAGCTTATGCTGCATGTGGTTATTTTAACAATGTTTTGTTTATCTCTAAATTTATTATAATATAACGGCAAGTCAAAGACGAGTTGGTTCTGGGAATAGGAGCCAATGAGGATGATAGCCGACTGATGAAGTGAGCGATGATGCAGTGCCTCAGGAAGACCAAGTGGAGCAGCAGGAGATGTTCATGCTAACCAAACTAAAGCTATTGCTTTCATATTTAGTCGTAATTAATTCTGGTAGCGAATTCCATACATTTCATACGACCAAAAGACCAAATGTGAAGTGGCCTCTTTTTTTGATTTTTTCTGTGTATCAGTGTTGTGGGAGCCTGAGACTGCCGAAGAATATTGGCTGGATTACTCTGGATCTCAACCCATGTTACACTGCGAAACCATTCTCTCACTTGGTAAAGCGTGCTTAAGCGCGTTATGAGAAAGAAACAGGCGAAAATGGTAGGCTTCCCTACAGAGAATTGCTTAATTACTTAAAAAGAGATTTACTAATTAATTTGTGACGGGTAATTTGAATCAAGTTGAAAGCTGATGACGTTCGTTTCTTTTTTTGTTTGTTCTTTATGTGTTAAGGCACAGCCTGACTCTGAATAGCTGGTTATGCAAGGCGGGTCCGCGCCATTCTCTCTCTAGGCTATTTGTCTTGACTTGCGATGGCAAGTCCTGTAGAAGTGAGTGATCTTCATCATTCCACTGCCCACGCCAACACTCCGTGACATTTTTAACTTTCTCTAAATTATATAATTAATATCACTTACTGCCTTGGAAATTCCCTAATAACTCTAGAAACATAACAACCAGTTTTAGCTTTGAAGCTACTCTGCTTTATATAACGTTGGTCCTGAGGGTTATCCCTTTTTTGATGGGCCTCTTCTGGTTGAAAAGGCTCAGAATTCTCAAACTGAGCCCTCACTATTTAATTTTTGCTAAAACCTCAAGAATAACAATCTCTATTTTCTCCCTAGGGTCTACCATGCAACACAAGCCATCGTGAAGCCACAAGCGAAAACCAATGAGGCCGCTCAGAAAGAGATCGAAGATGCTATGTCACGCCAAGCACAAACTATTTTGTCTCAAGGGCTCGATGGCAAGCTTTTTGAATTGGGAATTACGACTTCCAGTAATTAACATTTCGCTTTATTTTTAATACAGTATCAACGGTAACGACTCCTCACCTTGGGGCACCGGTGATCAAAGAGAAACGAAGAAGTCGATCTCGCCATCGTTCCAAGGACCGTAAGCGATCTGGATCTCGAAGTCGAAGGCGTCGCTCTCGATCATCTTCTCGTCGAAGATCTGGCTTCAGATACAGATCCCGCTCCAGGTGCGTAACTTCTTCATGGACCTGAATCTCTATCTGACCAATATGTGATTCGACCTGTTTAGGCTGAGTCGTAATTTTGTTTCCAGATCTGATCGAGTTTCGTCTCGACGACGAACGCGAAGCCGGGATTATTTCCGGCGTCGCAGCCGCAGTGGTTCAGCCTCACGATCCAAGCGATCCAGTTCCCCTGATCGAAAGAAAAGTTCTTCGTCAAAGAAGCATAAGGATAGGAAGCGTGACCGTGACAAGGATGAGAAGCGAGAGCGTGGAAAAGAGGATAAGAAGGATCGAGAAGACAAGAGAGATTCTAAACAGCGTGATGACAAGAAAGAGCATCGGGATGATCGGAAGGACCGGAGGGATAAGGACGAGAAGAAAGAACGAAGCAAGGACCGTGGTGGTGGGGAAAAGGAAGAGAAGAATAAAGACCTCGACAAATCCAAGATAGAATTAAGTCAAAATGGAAAGGAGTAAGTTCATATAATTAAATAGGCAGAACTCATTTTACAACCTGGAATCGTCCACTGTATATTGCAAAACTGCTGTAAAATATATTGATCACACCCCAACTCTGCTGCCAGGTTGGATGGCAGGTCAAGTCGCTTTTTATTGAATATTTGCAACTATCCACTATCTCTTCTATTTCTTTCACTACGCTTATCAATGACTGCGGCTGACTTCTCTCCTCTCTTTCTTGCAGTGACGACATACGCCAAGCCAGGATCATTAAGCTACGTGAAAAGAGGCGGCGGCGACAACTTAGGGCTAAAGCGAACAAACTGGCACGTCAAGAAACAAAAGAAGATCTCACTCATGCTAATCCCGGAGTCACAAAGCCTCTTGAAGACGTTGATCTTAGAGGCAACCTCTTTCAAATTGATTATAGTTTTCTTTTAACTACGAATTGGAATTGGTGAAATAATTTGGTTGTCTCCAATGTAAAACTCTTTCGAGCGTATATTGGAATCCGTGTGTGTGCCTTGAAAACTAATTGATTCGAATATGCATTTTAACTGGAGCTCTCACGCCGCCTCTTGTGTTGTATAACGTATGACGTCTAGTCCCACTCCCAGTACTTTCCAGGGGTGACTGGTTTCTTGTGAAGGGCCACAGACTTGGGTTCACTGCAAACCAGAAGAGAGAGAGAGAGAACTGTGGATATACTAACTGGAAGTGGGAGTTTGTACTCACTTTCCAGCAGCAATTTGCTTCCGAGTAACCCCTGTGACGAGGACTTGAGGGGGGGCTACTTCTCGTCGACCATCTCTCGTGTAGTAGTAATTGTCAGACAACTTATGAGCTTCTCCATCCGGTAGAATAGGTGGTGGCTGTGTCCTGGCTGAGATGAGTGGGGCGTAACGTAAGGCACTTTTCTCTGGTGTGTGAGTTCGCTACAGGACAAATGGAGTCCATTACCAACTTAGAGGTCATCTTGTCCATAGTAAAAGCATGTTGCTTACCCCTAGAAGGATGTTCCGGATGACCTGGATGATTGGTGTCACATTCCGTGGGACTACCTTGTCACCCATCTCCCTCAATCCCAATTAATCAAGAGAATTTTACGAAATTAACAATTAACTGTGAGTGTAAAAAACCAGCTGATTCTCATTCATTGATTTCCTTTCTCTTGAATTTCTTTCAAAAGTGGAACTGCCGCTGCACAAAATAGGACCACCTTAAAGCCCAGACCAAGCACTCCATCGGATTCATTCTCAACTACAATTAATAATTACTTTATCAGCTCAAATACAACAATAATTCAAAAAGTTCTCATTTAAAAAAAATGGACTCACAAAGACTAAATTCTAATCTAGAAATTACCATGAGATAACCAGTGGACAATGTGCTTCGCATTCAAGAAATGAAGCTAATCGAGATAGATATTTATAGCTAATAAAGATGAGACAGTTCTGAAATTTATTTATTCATATGCATTTTAAAAAACGGGTGGTTATGAATTCAAAGAAATATAAGACATGAAATGAAGCTATAAAACAAAAATATGACGAGGATATTATTGTAGTTGAATGTTGAATGAATATTTTGAAAAGGCAGAAAAATGACCAGGAACTGACCACTATAGCATATATGACAAAGTTGGGATTTTATTTTTGTATTTGAGTCTTTGAATATTGCACTGAATCTGAGAATCCGGAAACTAGTGTTACCCATGTTCATTAGTATTTTATATCTTCTGATGAATTTATGTTAACCCATACTCTGAATATACTAAAGTAAATTATGATTTAGCGATTAGCATATTTAATTCTTGATATTCAGCTTATTTTCCGTTGCTAGAAATGAAGAGTAATTCATCATTTCTCTCTTTATCCGAGTACAGATTTTTCGTGTGGGAAATTCAACAGAACTCCCGTGATCTCAGGAAATTGAAAGGAGAAAGAAAATCCCAACCCGCGCCTGTCTTGCCAGACTGCCGCCGCCGCCCGGAAAAGGAACAGAAATTAGGAAAAGTTAATTGAATTGTAAGTCTGTCAACACACCAGTCGACCTGCTTTCTTTTCTGACCATCCACGTCCACCATCGTCCACCGTCGTCAATCAGTGCAACTGGTCCGAAAGCTTGACTGGTGCTCACGTTGGGGAAGTGACTGGAAGTGACTGTCCAAGTCGAGTGACAATCATCGTGTCACATGTGAAGACATCCTTCATCTTTCGCCATGGCAGAACGCGGTGGTGGTGGAGGAGAGCTTGGCAACAAAGGATACTTTGGAGTGGGTTCACACATCAAATGTCGCTATCAAGGGGGAGAGGTCGAAGGTGAAGTAGCAGCGTTTCAGAACAGCTCCCGTCTTCTTATTATTCGTGAGGAACCATGCACAATGTCCCTGTTTTAAGATCATTATTTTACAATAAATCTCTTGTTTTTACAGGTGCCCCTGCTTCTAATGGGAAGTCATCATCTAGTAATGTATACTTGATCAACGCTGATTGTGTGGATAAGATTAGTGTCGATGATCGTCCGACTGGGGAGAATCTTCGGCCAATTGATTTTCACAAGGTATTTAAGTACAGACGTAGAGCTTCTGCTCCACAGCAGATATACTAATATTGAATTAATCTTGTGGGCTGACATGTTTGTTGGATTGGACTTACAGTTGGGGAAACGAAGGGAAAAATCAATTGGAACCAAACAGGCACGCATTAGAGCCTTGGCTGCTGATGTTACACCTGAAGGAAAAAAGCTATTTCTTACCATCACAAAAACGTAAGCGTTGAGAAGTTATGAAATTCTAAAGTACAATGGGTTTGTTACTAACATGTATTTTTTGTATACTTCCGGCAGGATTGATGAAGTATCATGGGACGGTTCTACGATCCTTGTTTTGAATGAAGTCCGTATCTCCTGTCCATACAAAGTAGAAAACGTGGAAGGAGACAAGGAGGCTTCTGTTGTACACATTAAGAAAATAGTTGAGAAGTATTGGAAAGAACAAGTGGCAGCATGAGTCTAACGGATCATAACGCTAATTTTCTTTAATAAATGTCATAATAGTGTTACACCTTCACAGTTGAAATAAAACTTTTAATATGCCATAACGTTTTCGAGACTCCACACTTTGTATCGATTAACGTCGGTCACAAGGCGTGAAGACAATGTTTTGGAATTCGATTCAGGAGGAGAGGATTCGTGCAGAGTTTAGGAAGGCGAGGTTCCTTTTATGCCATTTTAAGTGTAATGACTCTTTTAATTGAATGAAGTGTTTTACCTTTGACGGAAATCAAGCGGAAATTGTAGCTTCATCTTTGCGCCAACTCCTAGAGCCAAAGTCTATTGTTAAAATTCTCATTGTTATCTTTTTTGTCATTTTCCCTTTCCGTACGATCGACCATGAAAATTTCTGAAGATTTCTCTTTGATGCAAAGTGTCCCTACAGTGCACTATGCAGTGTGCAGGAGCAGAGTTAGCAAAATTCAATCACACAAGTGTCAATTTGAAGGGGTGCTACTTAGATTTCTGACGATGCTGTCAGAAACCTCCTCCTGATAGTACCAGGCGACTCCAACCCTCTTGTACGAATCGTTCCTCCTCCGCGTCATTATTGACTTTGGCATGACACATCAGTAATTTGGGCAATATGTTCAATTTGAGATGATATTTTCAGAGAACTTGACATGCCAATTAGAGCGTCCTTGGCACCCCCCTTGTACCTCTCAGCTCTTGTCCGTGATGACAAAGTGGTGCCTGATTGGCTACTTGAGATTTACGAACAACGACAGAAACCACAAATGACATCAAAATTACTCCCAGAGTCCAATTGACAATTGCGTCACAACAGGAACTACGTTCAGGAAATCCCGACAACCATATTTCAAACCATTGTTGAAAAAAACGTCTGGATTTCATGTTCCTTGGTATTGGAACGAGGTCAAGGGGGCAGGGCCAGAGAATGAAATTATACCAAAATCATTACTCTGTTCTTGGATGATTTTGTGTGTTAAGAGCTATGCAGTTCCCCATTCAGTTTCACTAATTCCTCAACAATGGAGTCTACAAATCGAGCCTCCATTGTACCACAGACGATCCTGCGGTTAAAGTGAAGATAACAAACGCTATACAAAAGAGCAGCAGTGCCTCCGCCATTTCACTTTTTACAAAATCCGCAGGGAACATTGTTGATTTTTGTTGAGTGAACGGGGACAATAAGTTTTAGTGGTCGTGAGTGATTCCAACATAAATGGAACATGGCCACAAGTGCCAATGCACTGGCCCAGGTCATCCTTCTCTGGACTCTGTTGACGAATACTAGAGGACAGTACAGGTACGGCGACATAAGACAATAGACGAATAACCTTCAAACCCAACATCATCCAGTATTCCTTCCCTTCCTCTGGATGTCGCTCAAGCGTCTGCTCCAAAGTTGACCCCGCCGTTTCAAATCATTCAAAATGATTCTGGATGCGGAACGTGTTTTCTTTCTGAAATTTATTTTATTTCTATATGCAGGGATCATCTTTTCGATTCCCATGATGATGATTCGCATGACTTCGTTGATGCGCCAAGAGGTCGCCAAGCTCCCAAGCCAATAGACCCATGTCAGTCCAACTTCCACAGAATCATTCGCGATCAGCCTCATCGAAGCTACAACTTCCGGCTTGGTTCAACCAATGACCGGGAAGAAGTCTTGTGTGACAGGGACCTGAGCAGAGGCTGGTACAGGTTTGAGTCAGTTGCAGGAAATACGATCCCAACTTCCTGTCCAGGTGTCAACTACTGCGGGACAAGAGCTCCTGTCTGGATGAAAGGTAAATGCCCATGGGGGTGACTTTCATCTTCTCTGAAAACGACGTTTCACTCCAACCAACAGGCAGGTGTGCCACTTCAAAGTTTAGAGTTTCCAACAAAATTTTCGCAATAATCCGCAAAACTAAGTTCGAAGAGATGGCCCTGGTTGCCTTTTGTAGTCACAAGCCGAGTATCGGATTGGCTGAATGCACACCGTTTCTGACCTAGTTTCTTCATAATTTTTTCAGGAAACCTCCCCTCGGTGGATGAAGGTGTAACCAAAGTTCACGGCTGTATTTCCGTTCAAGGTAAATGCTGCACCAGTCAACTCCCGATGCTCGTCAAAAATTGCTCAGACTACGTCGTGTATCACCTGGAGCCGACGCCCGCTTGTCCGTCGGCTTATTGTGCTGGCTACGAAGTTCCTTGCCCCATCGGCTTAACAAGCGACAATGGCTACACTCCATGTCACTGTAAGCAAACAGGAGCGATTATATTTCCCTTTTCAATTCTCCATAAATCTCCTTTTGTTGACGATTCCTGTCATCTCAACAGTTCCAGTCGATTTACTCGAGACAAAAGTCTCTTACGGCTTCTCGAAAGACCTTACACAAATCCACTTCTTTTGTGACGTCACTCTTGGTGGACATGTCGTTCCGGAATCGGTGGCTCTGGAAGTTGAGTGGCTCGCAGATGAGGAGTCCATCCAGTCGGAAACATTTGGGCTGGTCCAGCAGCACAAGGGAGTCCTCAAGGAAGACAAATGGAGCGTGGGACAAACAGTGAATAGGCCATCTCCTTACACTCCATTATCATATCTTAACACCCATTCTTTTTGTATAGCTCCAATGTAGGGCCAGGGCGAGGCATACGACGATCAACACCTTTACTACCCTTGTCACTAGTCCACCATTTAATACCGGCGTTAGTTTCACTAGTCTTGCTACACTCACTCTCAGCGAAGGTGAGACTTCTGACACACAATCAATCATTGCCAGGAACACGTAGCTTCTAACACTCACCGCACCACAAAGCCGTCGAGAATTTCAAGAATGCGTAATGGAATTAATTTTAAATGCGTTGGTTTTGATAAGGTGGCGAGCCCGGATATTTGGAGTTCCAAACGAATACTCCAATCACCTGTCCGCCGAAGAAAGCGAAGAAAAAGAAGAGTAAAAGTAGCAGCAGCGGAAGCAGCGGGGGGAAGGAAAGGACTAAGCGGAAAACCGAAGAGGAGGAATCACCGGAAGAAGACGGATGTTGCATTACGTTTGAAATTTCGACACGTGGATCAAACACGGAGAGATGCCCTGATGGAAATCAATTCGATTTAGTAAGTCACTTCCTTCCATGAGCCCTTTCATTTTTCAAAATTTGGCACCTTCATGGGTAAGTCATTTTTTCATTCTCCACTTTTACCTTTTCTTAGATCGTCCTGAACAGTTGTTCGTATAAAGTTTGTTCCGCCGAGTGGAACACAACTCATCGTATTCCAGTGTGGGCAGTGAATGATGGTCTCAGTGGTGGTGAAAAGGACAAGGAGCCATCTTCAGTTTTTATTGACATCCGCACGGTCGAGCCAAGTCCACCACGCTGGCAAGAAATCATTCTTCCACCACAGGAAGTGAGGTTTCTTTCCTGGTGACTGCTTGTGTCCATGATGGAGTTTCTACTTTGTGTTTCCAGATTGTCGTTACGCACGGGGATGTGAGTGAGAAATGCCTGACGGATGAAGTCATGACGACATTTGATGGACTCACTTACGTCAATCGATTGGAAGGGATTTTCGTCTTGTACAAACACCAGACGCTCCCTTATGAGGTCCAAGTGTTATTCAGGAAGTGCTCTGTGCGGGCCGTCTGCCACTGTGGCATTGCAATCCGCTTCGGGGAGGTCATGTTGGCAGCGGAAGTTTGCAGTACTGGGAAACTCCGACTCTGGAGCTACACGGTGGAAGGAGGCTACATTGAGCCTGCAAAGATTCAACATCTCCCACAAATCCTCCGAGTTGATGAAGGCAGGAGTTTCCAAGTAAGAATTTAAATCGAAATTCCAAACATGGAGCCTTATGGTAGCCCACTTTCTCCTCACTACTCTCCAGATTCAATTCCCAAGTGGGACGAGGGTGAATTTTGGCCCTAATCTCCGATTCATCCAGATTCAAGCGTCTCTTCCTGATTTGGAGCACACAAGTGGTCTCTGTGGATCATTTGATCGAAACCCTTCAAATGACCTTACGAGCTACAAGGGCCTTGTCACGTGTAGATCCAACTCCTCAGCCAGCCCAACTTCGTGTGACGATTTCAGCAAGTCTTGGCGACTTCCTCCAGAGCAATCACTCTTCCAAGGAGTCTTTTCCAATGAGGACAGTAGGGAGGACGAACATGATGATCAATTTAGTCCTGGAAAGTGTAGTTGCTCGGGGCTCAAGAAACCAACCAAAGTCGAACTCCGTCCAAAGGCAAAATCAAAATTTGCTTCCTACCCATACGATGAGTATCCAGCAACAGAGGAAACTGAAGAAGACCCCGACAACAACAACAACAACAACAAATGCTTCACAACTGCTTGCGTGGATCCAAGGGGTACGGATGTGTCACAGTCGCTTTTGGATTTGCTCCTGGACGAAGACTTTGCCCCGGATGAAGAGAATTTGGTACGGGATTCTGGTCTTGCAACGCTCGAGCCTGTTTTCCAATGGGATCAAAATCCGATTTTGAGTCAGGAGTCTTCCAGACAAGCCTGGAAGGAGGATGAAGCGGAAGTTTTTTGTCTTCGGATGATTGAGGGAGTCCCTACTGCGAAGCTCTGCCGGGATATGGCTCATGTGGACGTGGACGTTCATACGAGAGCATGTAAACACGACGTTTTGGTAATAGATGACATCCACAAGCAAAAGACATCCAAATCCCCTTCCTTTCTTGAGAGAAAGAGAAAGTGATTCCAGCCATTTTTGTATTCTCAGCACACGCAATCTGCTATTTGGTCCATGGATGCTCTGGAGCAGTTGAGATGGGAATGCAGGGACCAGGTCTACCACAATGTCAGCGTTTGGGAACCCCAGCTTGGGCGACAGCATGGGACACCACCCAGTGCCGTCCTTTCGGCCCTCTGTCTCAACAACTGCACCCAACTCGGCTCCTGTTCAAACGGTTTGACACCCATTTTGCAAAAAATAATTCAGCGAGTCCACAAACGGAATTCTCAGTCAATTTATTTATGCATAGGAAAAATCAGTTATTTGTTTGAATGGATTTCCATGTTTCCTTCCTAAATGAGTTTTTGTTTGGGTGGGGTTTTAGGGGTTTGTCACTGTCAAAGAGGGTTCAGTGGGTCTGACTGCTCTGTCAACGTAAATCAAGCACCTCTGTCGACGCATTTGAATCATCGCGGTGTCTGTGACCTTCGGAATAAGGCTTGTAGTGAGGTTCTGGTCTGGGGAGAGCGCTTTGCTGACCATAGCTCTATCAAGTGTCACTTTGACATTTATCGGGTAAAGAGAAGTGACTTGAATTAATTACGAGACAAGGTGGCAGACATGGTTTCTAACTTCCCTTCTTCCTACAGACCCTGAATGTGAAGTCTGTTCCAACGCTGTCCGGAACTTTGACCACCAACGGAAAGCTGCTGACGTACCAATCCATTGTCTGCGACGTACCAGAGTTGCCAATCCATGATGCAAAGATCGCGTCCTTTTACATCCCAGGTACACACGGCAGCGGAATCACTCCCGTCAAGTGCCCTTTCTCCCTCGAGTCTCTCTGGGACACTCTTCCGCTCAAAATCTCCTAATGGGGTTTCTTTTCTTTTTTCTAGGAGAAGGAATAGACAAAACGAGGTAAGGAACTCATTCCTACTAAGTGCTTATGCCTTCAAATTTAACCAAAAAATCTCTGGAGAAAGTACAGCGGAAAGAGAGCGTGCGGGCAGGAACTCTCACGCGAAATCCCCACAGATGAGCCAATCACTTTTGAGATTGGGATTCTTTCGCTGGAGTAGTGATGCTGAGGAATTCATGTCGCCATTTTTCTTCTTCATAGGACACTGACTCGACTCAGTCTAAGCTATGGTACTGGGCCACGGAGTCTATCTCTTGACTACACGATTTTTGACAGTCTCTGTTGGAATTGCGATGGGCCCTTGACATGTTCCCCCACACCCACGCAGAGCTGCAACGTGTTGAGCGAGCCTTATGGTTCTAGCAGTGGCAGCGATGACCCCTTCCTCCCTAATAATTCGCCCTTCCAGGATCCTTCATTTACTCCAAATCGCTTGTCTCCTGACTCAGCCGCATTCGGAGTTCACGGCTCATCTCCCCCGCAGCAGACACTTCATCCAGAGCTAAGTGGCCCTTGTCGTCTCCCGAAGGACGCAGGTGAGCTGACTTGCACAATTTCTCTGGTAAAATCTGTTCCTCCTTAACTAGGGTTCTTCTTCCAGGTCCTTGTAAGAACGATGTCGTCCGATATTACTTCGATGGGGAGACAGGGAGATGCAAACCTTTCATTTTTGGTGGCTGTCAAGGTACGTTTCAAATGAGCAACTCACTTGTTTCATGTCGTTCTTTTGTGATGACGAGGCAAGGGACGAGGAAGAGGATCTGGAACTCTCCTTGTTTAAAATATAAGTGCCACCATTCCTGCTACCAATGTGACAACTTATTTTTTCATGGAGAATAACCTTAAGGGCCTATTTAACAGGGAATGGGAATAATTTTGACTCCACGGAGACCTGCTCAGCCCAGTGTTTAAAGCCACAAAGGGAAAAGGACGGACCTGTCTCGCAGTCGTCTTCCCAAGGCCAGTTTGTCTCTTCCACTCACCTGGACAAACTTCCGGTCAAATGTCGCTCAATTCCGGATGTAGTCAACTGCGAAGACCCCGACCTCATCCAGTTCTACTATGATGCTCAGAGACGAAAGTGTCGTCCAATCATTTCATGCAAACCAGGAGCATTCTCTGACCAACAAGCATGCGCACAGGAATGCGACTCACGGTTCTAACAAAAGTCTCTCGCAAACTGAGGCTCTCGTTAATTTATACAAAGTGAAGAGGTGTATGTGTGTTCCGAATTAATTAGTCTGTACTCTGTAGTTACACATGAGAAGTCTCCATCCGTATTTTTGTACAATTCGAGTGACTTCTTGCAAATTCCTTTGATGACTCCTGCTCCTCGAGAGTTTTTGTTCCATAATTCCGTATGTCACTTGTCCCAACCTAATGAGACGAAATAAAAAGTTTCCTTTAATTGTACCCATTTGACTTTAATTCTCAAGGGGGAAGGACATTAATTAAAGCGGAAAACTTTTCTCCACTTAAAAGAGTCGTGCGGTGATATGGCGGTGGTCTGGGAAGAACAAAGGTTGAAGTCTCCAATGGCTTTCCACCTTCATCCAAAGCAACACTGGGAATCTGGAAGTGATAATCCGCGTTCTGTCGGAGCAAATTAGTCACCAGAATGAAAACAACACCGCTAGATGAAAAACCCAAGGCAGGAAATGCCCCTGTCTTAATTGTTTCGCTTGATTAAATTGTGCTGGGAAGGAAAGCTTAGCATAGCCACACTCCCTCGCTTGTTTCTTTTATGATTCAATTGACGACTGTGGGGGTGGGACAACTTTTAATTTAGACAACCCAAAGTCAACAATTTTTTAGCAAATATAAAATAAATTGGAGTTTCAGGCGACCAATGCAGTGAGCTGTTAATTGTCCACAGTCCAATGGTTCATTAAAAATTTATCTAAATTTATCTAAAGCATGTCCCATAAGTAAAGAGAAAAAGATAAAATAACTCCTGGAAATTTTTAGGAGCGTATATTTTCCCTCCTAAT